>JAJIBD010037941.1:145000-369973 GCA_021461705.1 Cryptotis parvus
ACACACACACACACACACACACCTGCTAATGACAAGGAGGGAGTGGGGGAGATTGTGCTTCATCACAATCTCCATAGACAGTAGGGACAGTGGGCAGGGGACTTGCCTGGCCCGGATTTGATGAGACACCACATATGGTACTCCTGAGCCCTCCAGGAGTTATTCCTGAGTACAGAGCCAGGAGTAAGCTCTGTGATCCCCAAACGAAAATGAAAACCAAAATCATCTCCCTAGCCAGAAACAGTTTGTAAGGCAGCATCTATGTATCCAATTACATCACCCAACAGGACGAGCATAGTGACTGGTTCAATTAGTAACTACTTTGTTAAAAAGAATGAGTGGAGAAGTTCAATGATTCCCCAAGGAGCTAAAAATCTATAATAATTTTAAAGATATCAACAAACCCTCTATTGATCAAGCTCCAGCATTTCAACTCTCTCTGCTATTCACTTTCCAACACAAAACATTTAAACCTGCTAAGCTTAGAGACTAAACCCCACAAATAACCCCAGAGCTGGATACAAGATCACCAAGGCAATACTTCTAAAACTACAGATAGAGTCACAGAGGCAAAAATGAGGCTGCTCTTTCAGCACTACAATGAAATCTGGATTTGAACAGAACTGAAAATGGAATCTTACAAAATTAAATTCTAGGACCTGCTAGAATAACGAAATTGTTCACATCTTAGTCACATCCAGCACCTACTATGTGCCAGGAAACATTTGAGACAAATCATTTCCATTACTTTTATTTAATCCTTAGGACAATGCTATAAATCAGAAATTAACATTTCTATTTTGCAGCTTTTAAAAAAATAACCATTAAAGAAGTGGTTCTTACTATTGTCGCTTGATCAAGAAGTTAATAGCATAAACTTCAGAGCTTGGATCTTCACATGGTCAGACCCTACCTTTTTCTAGGTGACATTTTCAGTCCAATTTGAATACTACAGTGAAATACTATCAACTGAGTAATTTATAAACAACAGGAATTTTTTTTCTTACAGACCTGACTTGAGACCTGGAAGGTTGAAGATTAGTTTTGTGAGCTTGAATTTGAAAGTATGAAGGAGGAAAGGAGGTGAGAGACACAAAAATTCAGACCAAGCTACAAGCTTAGTCCATCTGTGGCTGAGTTTCCCCACATAAAAATGAACCTAACCATTATGCAGGTTACTAAGGCTCTGTCTCCAACTCTAAGTCTACCTTTTATTGTTTTTTTTTTTTTGCTGTTTTTGGGGAGTCACACTTGGCAATGCTCAGGGGTTACTCCTGGCTCTTTGCTCAGGAATTACTCCTAGCGGTGCTCGGGGAACATATGGGATGACAGAGATCAAACCCAGGTCGGCCGCATGCAAGGCAAACGCCCTACCCTCTGTGCTATCATTCCGGCCCCATAATTCCACCAGTTAGATCCTATTCTGGAACTAGATCTGGGCCAGTATCAGATCTGGGCCAATGTCAGTACAAAATTTCCTGCTTTTTGGGGATGTCTTGTTAGCTCGACCGATAGGGGTACTAGAGTGAGCACCAGAACTAAAGGTGCAAGAAAACATTCGCCTCCAAGACTTCTCATCATCTTCTCCTCTCTCCTTCCTACACAGACACTGAATCTAGTCTTCAAGCTTCTTATTTGGCACCACTTCACTTCACATTGTCAATGTTCAAGTTCCTAAAATGTGTGGCTTAGTGGAACAACATAGAAGCAGGTCCTATGAAACTTGTCACTTGACACTTGTGTTCATGTTGTTTATCGATATGCTGGAGCAGGTGCCAGTAACATCTCCATTCATTGGGAATGAGGTCCATTGTTGTTACTGTTTTTGGCATATCGAATACACCATGGGTAGCTTGCCAGGCTCTGCCATGGCTCTGTGTTCATCCCAGAGGGCCCAGTCTTTTTCTATGTCAGACCATCAACAATCCAGGGCCCATAGGGCAGAGCCGTGGGGGTGTAGAAAAGCCTGTCTCCCTGTCTGCCACCTGCCAATACAGTCGGGCACTGCAGCTGCACCTGTAACAATCAAGGGGCAGACCCTATGAAACAAACAGAACCAAATCAAGTCATTTGTTCAACATCTTCCAGGATGCTTTTTTTTAAATCCTCTCATCAATCTTGCAAAGAAATAAATTTGAACAAAATGACATTATTCTAGGACCTATCTTATCTGCAAAATTCTTCTCAGAGGTTGCCAACAAGCACCCTCTCCTCTGAGGTCTGAATTTCAACTCTGTGGTGTGCTTGTAATCCCAGCTCATTTCTTCTTTCCTTAGTCCTGGGGTGAGATCTGCTTCGGTCCTGCTCCCACTTCATGTTCTTCATTTATTCTCCCATTGTTAACAACTTGGATAACCAGTTCACAATTATTTGTTCTGGATTTCTCTAATGAAATTTTTGATGGGATTTCATTCTCCTGAAGGGCCCTGAGAGATGAAGAGAACCAGTCTCTGGGAGCTCTCAAGGATAATAAATGAGCAGATCCTTGGAAAGTGCTCAGACTATGAGTGGACTCCACACTCTGCAGTGTCAGTACCTGCCAAAGCTGGACTGTTCCATTTAAGCCACACATTTTAGGCTGAAACTAGGTGTGTCCCTCTAGTCAAATAACACACAGTTTCCCAAATAAAAATAGACACAAGAGGCCCAGTGTCTAGAGCTTTCAGGGATGCTCCTTCTTTTCATCTTTGTAAGTGCCTCTCACATGAAGTGCTTTATCCTCTAACAGCCAACATAAAGAAAGATCTTCTGAGTTAATACATTCGTTACCTAAAGAGTTTAGGCAGTACTCCAAACAGTTCCAACATCTATATGAGAAGAATATTTTTGGGCATAAACTTCTCCAAATTCTAAAAAAAAATCTTTCTTTTCACAAGTTTGCCCTGTGTAACAAGGAAATAATTTAAATATGTGTGGGTACCTGCCTTCATTCCCAATGAATGGAAATTTTACTGGTACCCACTTGAGCAAAACGATGAACAACAGGAACACAAATGACAAGTGACCATTTTATATATCTAAAGTATCAAAGAAATATTGTAAAACATTTAAAACTGAAGTGCCAGTTTTATACCAGTCACTAGAAGATAAGTGCTTTCATGTATATGTTACCTTACTTTGTTAAATATGCCACATGTGTAACACAAATTATCTTCTTCCGTATAACTCTTTCCCAGGTCACATAACTAGTAAAATTGAACCCATTTCTTTATATAATAAACAAACAATCAAACAAATGCATGCAACCAACCCAAACACCTATTTCTAAAGGAATAATGATGAAGACACCGTGGACTAGGGGAGAGGGAAACATACCTTCTGCTTGGTGCTTGGTTTCAGGCCAACACGGGAGTGACTTTTGGACTAAAGGAAAATAAGAAAGAAAGCTATGAAGAACACAGCATTCATTTAGGGTTTACTCTGCTGTCATTTCTTTATTCTCAAGTCATTTCTTCCCTAATGATTACATTTACATATGTAAATAAAAATAGACACTACAGGCCCAGGGTCTGAAGCTTTCAGGGATTTAAAGGTTGTATATATTCTGCTCCAATAAATAACAGATGACATGAGGAAATGGAAAGACTTCCCTGCTCATGGATTGGGATACTTAACCTTGTTAAAAATGATAATACCCCCTAGAGCTTTGTACAGATATAATGTGGTCCCTATAAGGATACCCAAGACATTCTTCAAAGAAATTGACACAACACTCCTGAAATTCGTATGGAATAATAAACCACCACAGATAGCTAAAGCAATCCTCGGGAAAAAGAAGATGGGAGGCATCACCTTTCCCAACTTCAAACTGTACTACAAGGCAGTAGTAATTAAAGCAGTGTGGTATTGGAATAAAAACAGACCTGTGGACCTATGGAGTAGAATTGAGTATTCTGAAACCCAACCTCAAACACATGATCATTTACTCTTTGATAAAGGTGCAAAGAGTCCAAAATGGAGTAAGGAAAGCCTCTTCAACAAGTGGTGTTGGGAAAACTGGGCAGAGACATGTAAAAACTGAATTTGGACCTCTGTCTAACACCATGCACAAAAAATCAGATCAAAATGGATTAAAGATCTCAATATCAATAAATACTTTATGGAGTTTTGAATCCATAAAGTACACTGAAGAAAATATAAAAAAATCCTCCATGATATGGAAGCTAAAGGCATCTTCAAAGGTTAAATACCACTAACAAAACAACTGGAAGAAAAGATAAACATATGGGACCATATTCACCCAATACTAAAAAGCTTCTGCACCTCAAAAGAAACAGTGACCAAGATACAAAGACAGTCCACAGAATGGGAAAGAATATTCACCCAATACCTATCTGACAAGGGGTTAATATCCAGGATCTATCAGGCACTGGTAGAACTTTACAAGAATAAAACAACCAGCCCCATCAAAAAATGGGGAGGAAAAAATGAACAGAAACTTCAACAAGGAAGAAATTCGAATGGCCAAAAGACATATGAAAAAAATGCTCATCATCATTAATCATCGGAGAGATGCAAATCAAAACAACAATGAGATATCATCTCATACCACAGAGACTGGCACATATCCAAAAGAGCAAGAACAACAAGTGCTGGCGTGGATGTGGGGAAAAGGGACACTCATCCATTGTTGGTGGGAATGTCAACTGGTACAGCCTTTCTGGAAAACAATATGGACATTCCTCCAAAGACTAGAAATTGAGTTCCCATTTGACCCAGCCATACCATTCCTGGGAATATACCCTGGGAAGCCAAAAACACACAGCGGAAACACCATCCGCACTTTTATTTTCATAGCAGCACTATTCACAATAGCCAGAATCTGGAAACAACCAGTGTGCCTGAGACAGTTCTCGATAAAGAAGCTTTGGTACATCTACACAATGGAATACTAAGCAGATGTTAGGAAAATAAAACTATGAAATTTACCTATAAATGGATGGACATGGAGAGGATCATGTTGAGTGAAATTATCCAGAAGGTAAAAGACAGATATAGAATGACTGCATTTATTTTCATGACGTAAATTATATATATACACATATATATGTATATATGTGTATGTGTATATACATATTATGATACCAATATCCAAGATCAGGCAAAACATGGATCAGGAGGTCTTGTCGGAAGGTGGAAATTACCAAACGTGTGGGAGTCAGAGGTTAGGTAAGACAGAGAAGGGAACAGTGTGCTAATAATTGTCGAAATGCTAATACCAACCTAGAACTGAGCATTAAATACAGGCAAAAAGATACATATTATAACCTCTATGTGTATGTATTACAATCCACAATATGTTAGAGAAGGAAGAGAGAAAGAGATAAAGAACTGTCATAGAGGCAGGCTAGGGGAGGGGGAGGGAATCAGGGACAGTGGTGATGGAAAATGGGCACTGGTGGAGGGATGGGTGCTGGAACACTGTATGACTGTAACCCAAACATGAACATCTTTGTAATTGTGTATCTCATGGTGGTATAATAAAATACTAAAAAATGAATAAATAAAGGTTCTGTCTATTTTACCACTTAAAACCATTCCCTAATGGTTTTAAGTGATAATCCTTTCACTAACCTTTCTTCTCAACCTCTAAAATCTGATAATAGAAGGGCAGAGTCCAGTGATGAACTGTTCATGCTGAGTGGAGGGCAGTTTGTATCTCGGAGCTGAGAAGGCAAGGATGCACCAATATTTTGTCAACGCCTTGCTCACATGTACTGAATCAGCATTTTTCTTAGAGGACACCAGCAGAAACTCAAAATTGCAACACATGAAGAAATAATAACGTGCAATAATAGGGGAAAAGGAAGGAAGCAGGGACTGAAAGGAGAAGCACTGAAAATAAAGGACCCAAACTTCAATAATTAAAAATATATCTGTCAAGGAGTCAGGGTGGGGTGCAGTGAGAGGGAACCTGGGGTCACTGGTGGAGGGCTGGGGGTCACAGAGTCCTGGGGTTAGAGGTGGGAACTTTGAATGCCTAAACATAATGTAAACTATAAAATTTTTCAAAAAAGAAGATTAGAGAACAAAGAAGGAGAGAAAAAGAAGCAAAAGCTCTAAAAACTTTAAAAACAAATGAGGCCAATGAAGAAAAGGTCAAGATTTCCAGCAAGTCCATTTCTACAAGGCGAAATTTAAACTTTGCTCATTAAATGTATGCTTATTAAATTGAAACCAAGTTATTAAAGACACTACTTCTTACAAAGAGCTTTTCATCTTCATTGGGCAACTTACAAAAAGTGGTATTTATGTGTGCATGAAACTATAAAGGTAAGAGAATACCATTATGATTTTTTCTTTCAATGACAATAAACACAAAAGAAAATGTATTATGTTCAGCACTCAGATAGTAAATATCACATGCATCACTTGTTTGCCCATTCATCGATTTGCTTGAGTGGGCGCCAGCAATGTCTCCATTCAGTGGAAATGAGGTTCATTATTGTTACTGTTTTTGGCATATCAAATACACTGTGGGTAGCTTGCCAGGCTCTTCCATGGCTCTGGGTTCATCCCATGGGGGCCCAGCCTTTTCTATGTCCGGCCATCAGCCATCCAGTTCCCATGGGGCAGAGCCCTGGGTGTAGAAAGTCTGCCTCCTGTCTGCCACCTGCTGACGCAGCCAGGCACCACAGCCACACCTGCAACACCTCAAGGTGCAGGCAGTGTAAATATAAGCACACCATAAACCAAAGTTAACTGCAAATTGACATAGCCAGAAAACGCCTCCCAAATGAGTATTGCTCAGCAAGTTGACTCTCAGCACACCTCTGCACACTTAGAAGTTATTATGATGGCGGCGGAGCAACAGTATGGCAGGCAGGGTGCTGGCCTGGTATGTGACTCACCCAGTTTTGATCCCTGGCATCCCATCCTCTGAACCCACCAGAAGTGATCCCTGAGTGCAGTGCTAGGAGTAAGCCCTGAGCACCAACAAATGTAGCCAAAACATAAAAAAAATATGTTATTAGGATGCCCAAATAATTTTACTGCTTATGGCATTCACTGTGCAGAAAGATGAAACTGATAAGTTATTAAAATATGTATTGATAAATTTATTTTACAAGGCACAATTTAGAGATTGCCTGGCCCCCAGCACAGAGACAGGACTCATGGCCCACCTGGCGCCAGGAAGCCACCAAGCCACATTCTGTGCTCCTCTACATTGACCCTTACACATAACAGGAGCCGAACCAAGTGCAGTGGTTCCACTACTCTTGGTTCCCCTTTCCTGCCCAAGAGAGTTTCAGAATTCCCTTCAGTCTCTCCCAGGGTGCGGTTCTACCCCAGTCTCCCCGAGGCTGGTAAGGTCCGCCCGGGAGCACACCCCCAATAAACTTCTCCTATTCCTTCCCTTTTACTTGTCTTCATCTCTGTCTGTGCCAGCTGAGGTCACAGATCAATGATAAACTCATGACAGGTTTAAATTTTTCATATATATTCCTAAAAATAAATATTATTGTCATTTTTCATAGATATCTAATCCTTAGATATAGAAGGCATATTCTCATATATGCATTTTCATTTTGTGGGAAGGGTTTTGGGGCACAACCAACAATGTGCAGGGCTTACTCCTGGCTCTGTACTCAGGGTTCACATCTGGCAGGGCTCAGACACCCATATGTGGGGGCCCCTGGATTCAAACCTGGGTTGGCAGCATGCAAGGCAAGTACATTCCTTCCTGTATTAGCTCTATGGCCCTGTATCTTCATTTTTATATGACTTGTTTGGGACTTAAGTTAAGAAAATTCATTCTCACTCAATTAACATACTTGGAAAATTTATTTCTATTAATTCTTTCTTCTACACTACACTTGATCTTAGCCAAAAGGCCAAGAAGTGGCCCCTCAAGATGATGCAGATGTGGCTGCGGTGCCCGGCTGCATCAGCAGGTGGCAGACATGAGACAGGCTTGTCTACACTCAGGGCTTTACTCCATGGGCCCTGCATGGTGGATGGTTGATGGTCTGACATAGAAAAAGACTGGGTCCCCTGGGATGAACCCAGAGCCATGGAGGAGCCCGGCAAGCTACCCAGGGTGTATTCGATATGCCAAAAATAATAACAATAATGGATCTCATTCCCAACGAATGGAGACCTTACTGGTGCCCACTACAGCAAATCGATGAACAATGGGAAGACAAGTGACAATTCTTTCTTCAGAAAATTGTGAACAACCCTCTCTGATAATATGCCCCAAACTGACAATTAGAAGTTTTTGAAAGAATAGCTGCAATGTACAATCCAGAATCACACAATAAAAAGAAGATATAATATTACATAAAAAATGATTAGTCTATCTTGTGCTTTGACTAAGAGTTTTACCCATACATGATTTCATAGCATCATTGAACTGGTCATTCAGAAAAACTGATTTTGTGAGTTATACAGGTTCTCAAAATACTGACATATTTCATAAGTTATATGTGTGTATAAATAATTTAAAATATGTGTTTTTTAATTCCCAACTTCACCTGAAAAATCTTCACTATCGGTAAGCTATCAAACGCAGAGTAACAGATACAAATTTTCTGAATTTCTAATTGTCACTTAACAGCTGGAATTTCATCAAGGGCACTGTTAGCTGCTTTTCTTAAAGCAACAAACTCACTTCCTTTCTTTTTATTGACATGTCTGCCAGCTACTTGACTGAATAGCCATAGTTCATCTATCACTTGTTCTTTGAAGTTAAACGGTGTTTATTTATGAAAAAGGGGCTAGTTAGGCACACCTAAGTGTTTTTCCTCAGAACAACTGCTGAAAGTTTATATGCGGTTTTGTACTTACTTCCCATTTTGAAAAATAACTGTGCATTCAAATTTGGGATTTAACAGTTTAACAGTTTTTTAACTGTTAAAAACATTTAACAGTTTTTTACTGCTGGATCTAGGACAACTAGGACATTTTAAAGTGAAGCTAGCTTTTATTTTTCCTGCAATAAAAATTCACATTGTGAATTTACTATCACTAGTATAACTTGGGACTTCTGCCTTAATTCATGCCAAAACACCAGCAACATTAGTCACTATTGCTCTTGAATAATTAATGCTGGATTTACCCAGTAAGGGGGGAAGGGCAATGAATACCTTAATATATAATTATGAAAAGTGTTTGGCTTCTCAGATTCCTTCAAGAACTTTCGCTTTTAGAATACTGGCTAAAGAAACTATGGTACATCTTCATAATGGAATACTATGAAGCTGTCAGAAAAAAAACAAAGTTATGAAATTTACCTGCAAATGTATGGACATGAAGATTATCATGCTGAGTAAAAGGAAAAGGATAGATACAGAATGAGTGCATTCACTAATGGGATATAAATATATGCCTGTGTTCTACTAATTGTGGGAAATGTTAATGCCAGACTAGAATGTACACAAAGGGATTTACATAATCCCTAAATGTCTGTAGGGCAAGCCACAATGTGTAAGAAGAGGAGAGAGAGAAAGAGAGAAAGAGAGAGAGAGAAGAAAAAGAAAAGCGCCTACTATGGAGGCAGGCTGGGGGAGGGAGGGAATTTGGGGCCATTGGTGATGGGAATAGGGCACTGGTGGTGGGGCAGGTGCTGGAACAACATGTGACTGAAACCCAATCATGAACATTTTTACAATTGTACATCGCTCTGTGGTATAATAATTTTTTTAAAAAGCAGTTGAGTCAATAGTAATTAAACGTTCCAACAATCAAAGAAATAGAGCTTTCAATGAACAGAGCAAGATCAAGGTTTTTTCTTTCCCCTGCTTTTCCCTGTCTGCCTTAGACAGGAAGGATGAGAGACCAATCAAATGCAGGCTTCCTTCTTCTCATGGCTACAGGGGAGAAAAAATTTACAAGAAACCCCAATGCTCCTCATTCACTCTTCACTAGCGTTCTGAGGTTTATGTACTGAGACTGAATTGTTCCCACCCCTAAATTATTTTTTAAAGCAGGTGCCACCGCCAATGGTGCTCAGGCACATGATACAGGCTTAATGGTTCACTCCTAGGGTCCACCAATGAGGTACTATGTCCCAGTAGTGCTAAAGGCCTACCAGGGACATAACCAGAAGCACTCCCCAACCCAATTCTTATATCCATGACAAAATCCCAGTGCCTAAGAATGTTACAGGAGGCAGTCACAAAAGAGGTTAAAATAAAAACTGAAATGAGGTTATAAGGGTGGGCCCTGTCTAATACGCCTGTTTTGTTTCTAAGAAGAGATTAAGACTGAGACTGACACAGAGGAAGAACCATGTGAAGACAAGGAAAATGGCTTTCTCACCATCCGAAGGGAGATTTATCCAGAAGCCCACCCTGCTGACACCTCCATCTTGGGTTTCCGGCAGGGCAAGTGGAAAGAGGGTGAGAATTAAGCTGATGAAGTTGCCCAGTCTATGGTATTTGATTCTGGGGTCCTGCAAAATCAATACTGTCTAGACCCTGAAAAATTCACTAGAGAATAGTTTCATTTTAAGTGGCAGCCCAGCAAAAAACAAGTTTTGAATGACAAGAGATCATTTTCATCACATTCATTGTCAACTCGATACAGTCTAAAGATGAGCTCCTAGATTAAAGATTCTTAAACTTTTGAGTTCATGTAGATCTCTAAAGAGGCAGTTAACCATGCAATTTATTAATCCTCAATTCTAGAAATTCCCAGTTAGGAGGTTGGGTCTAATCCAGGAACATGCATACTAATGAGTACCCTAAGGAATTTAATAAGGGCATGATCTACAAATAATAATTCCAGAACAACCTGCCTGACAAGGGCCACAATGACTTGATCTGAAAAGTAGAATACAGAAGCTGGCACTAATTCTTTCTTTCTGAAAAATTCAAATAAGTAGACCACTATTACCCTTTCCCTTTAAATGCCTGGTGTTAAAATTCTTAATTTGATTGAACCAGTCAGTGGGTAGGCAAAGATAATTGAAACCAGCTGAATGTCAGCAAATCATTCAAAGTAGTACAATCGAAGATCTGCAACACTTCTTTAAACACTACAAACTGTGTTTATTTATAGTTTGAGAAATTTAGTTGGGTTTTATACATATATATGCATATGTGTATATGTCTGTGTGTTTAATACCATAAACATTGACATACATGGCCTTTGTACTCAACTCAGGCATTGTAGCAAACACAACCTAGCAGAGAAGACTGATACATCATGGGGATTAAAAATTATTAAAAATTGTGCTGGTAGATCAGGGATGTAACTTAGCAGCAGCAGAGCACTTGTTTTGCATGTATAAGGCTCTGAGCTCCATCTCTCAAGTTGCAAAAAATATGAAATAAAATAAAGCTTTGTGATGATTGTGATAGTTAATTTTACATGTCAACTCGGGTAACTTAAAGAGATAAAACATTGTATCAGTTTTGTTTGGAAGAAATTAACACTTAAGGGCCAGTGAGATAGTACAGGGGTTAGCGCTCAGGCTTTACATGCAGCCTACCCAGGTTCCCAATACTACCTGGCCCCACCCCAAGCATTGCAGGGTGTAGTCCCCAGGTGCACATGCCCCAGAGTACCACTGAGGTTCTCCTGGTGACCCCAAACCACAGGGCCAAAGCATCTCTGCATCTTTGGACCCTCACATCAACCAACAGCCCTTTTGACTGAAAATCACTAGAAGTGTCCTCTGGGCACCATGAGCAACACCTAGGAAAACTGCCTGATGCTCCCCCAACCCACTCACACATACGAAAGTTAGCATTTGTTTCAACAAGCTGAGTAAAATCCAGTGAGAGTCCAAATAAAGGAAAAGGAAGCACAGGTTGTACTTTCGAGCTCCTGGTTCTCAAGTCTTGGATTCTAGGACTGATGTAGAAGGTCTCATACCTTCGGATTTAGACTGAATTCTATCCCTGGACTCCCTGGTTCCCTCATTCACAGATGACAGGTTGTGGGTCAGCCTCCAGACACACTTGATCCCACTCCTGTAGTAAAACCCCATATACAAACACATGTCCTTTGGGGTTCAGTTTCTCTAAAGAACCCTAATATGAAAGCAATCCAATGCTCAAGAAACATTTCATTCAACATTCAGAGTTGGCTTTATCCTGGCAAATGTCTTATTTGGACAAAATGGAGACTGGTAGTAGTAGAAGGTTACCTGCACTATAAACTTCATGTACTCAATTTCCCTCTTACAAACTGTGGCCTCGAGAACTTTCATGTTTCATGTTAAGAGCTCTGAGTTTATTTTTTCCACAGCAGCTATTTTATAGGCTACAGCACAACCTGTAATTAAACGTCAAAAGCATGCAGTTTCAATTAAAAAATAACAGTGAACTATCACAACACTAATGATCATATATAGTAGACAAATAAGAAAAATTCATTAAAATCCATATGCTTTCCCTATTATTTATTAAATAAGGATGTAACACAAAAGGCTTATTTAATTGAAAAGGACAGGGACTAAGGAGAAATTATGGAATTCTGAAGCCTTGATCTAAATGTCAGACAGGCATTCACCGCTAGTGACAGATGCATGGATCTCTCTCTCTCTCTCTCTCTCTCTCTCTCTCTCTCTCTCTCTCACACACACACACACACACACACACACATACACAATGACCTTTTGCCTTTCCTGATCCAAGTGCATCCCAGCACTGCTCTGCTGTTCAGTAGGATTACCAAGCAGGATCACTCTCCTGTAGAGCAAGAGAGCTAAGAAGGTTGCTAAGCAGGGCACAGAGCCTGCTCTCATCAAGGTGTGACTAATATCAGCTATTGCCACCTGGGGCCATTTAAAACAAACAGAAACCAAAAACGGAGGGGGACAATCAAAAGGAACATGGGGAGGTGTGTGCTGGCACAGTACAGCAGGTAGGGCATTTGCCTTGCATATGGCCAACCCAGGTTCGATCCCTGGCACCACACACAGTCCTTAAAGCCAGTTAGGACTGATCCCTGAGTGTGGAGCCAGCAATAAGCTTTGAGGACTGCAGCGTGTGGCCCCCAAACAAACAAAACCCAAAAAAGGGACAAAATAGTTTTCTAAAACAAGTGAGTGAAATATTAGAAAAGCAAGGAAAGAGGGCAGGAGGGAAACAAAGAATAACAATGACCAAGAAACAAGTGCACGTGACCCTTTGTGAGCAGACAGCTGCTCCTGCACACCATCCAACTCATGCGTTTCGACATGACTGGTTAAGGCAGCTGCACTCTTCTGTCAACTATACAGGTAGAAGGACTGAGGCAGAGAAAATTATTTGTTCCAGGTCATACTGCCACTAAAGTAGGAGATCCAAGAAGTAAGCCCATCAGTAGGACTTAAAACCTCGAATCATAAACACTCTGACTACATACAGGAAAAAAAAGACCTCGAGGAAAAAATTAGAAGATTCTAGAATAATAAAAAAAATGAAGACATGAAAACTGTGTTGCATGACTGTTTTAAGAGAAAGAAAGGACATTATGGAAAAGAGATGACAGACTGATACAATTTGAACTGACACAGAGATCAAAGACCTCAAGATTATTCTTTGGAAATAAAGGAATCAATGCAGAGTAGCTCTGCAGTGAAGAAGGCAGGGACCACATTTACTGAAAACATTCACAAACAGCATGTGCCACACTTGGGGTGGTCTCAGAGTATATTACAGTAGACTTCAATACAATTAATAATTGCTCTCCATGTTCAAGTACACATATGTCCTCATAAAGGAGGGTAACAGTAGAAGAAAATGTTATCAAAGAAATATGATTTTTCTTTTAGAATCACAGTACTCCAAGCCGACCTGGAATCCTGACCTTAATTCTTCTAAGTCCATGTTAATTAAAATGTGTTCTAAAAAGTTACTCTGGAGTTAAAAACAGTGAACGAGGAACATGATTACGCTTGCAAGACCTGTTTGTGAAAATGAGTGTTTGGCCCTCTAAGTGTGTCCCTGAGGCCACGTACAGGAGTACAGAACATGCAGTACTTTAAGTTAAACCCAAGGGAAATGAAGCGAGTTTTTGCAAATACCACCTGAGTTTCCCACCAGTTACCTGCCCACAGTTACAGAACCCCACTCTTTCATTGCTCTAATGCAGAATCAGGAAATGTTGCCATTCGCCCTAGCAGCAGTAAGAATTCAATTTAAGTCCTAGGATGAGCTTGACAAGGCAGCACTCTTAAACATGGGCTCTGGTCTGAGCTCCCTTAATTGGGACTGCAGGGTAATTTAATGGGATCACTCTGCAAATGGGGTGATTAACCACCCCATACCTTAGGGGAGTGTTAGCCTACTCTCTTAGCAGGCTGTACTCAGAAGCATCACTCTGAGCTCAGAGTCTAGAGTTAGTGACACCTCTGAGTGCTGTGACATTAGGAAAGCAAACGCTCTTCATGTTTTGGTCTGGGCTGGCTTTCCAGAACAACTCAAGAAGAAATGGCTGCAACAGAAAGGTTTCAGAAACAGGAGTGTTTGACACAGAATGATTTGTCAGAAGCTAACGGCGCAATTAAGACTACAGTATTGAAGGAAGACATTCTGGCTGTTTTTAATCCGGTCATCTATGGAAGATGTGAAGACAGATTCGAGAGGCCTGTGACTGTCTCAGCCTAATCCAGTATGCCAAGACATGGTGAAGACAGTCAGGTTCGACAGGCTCTGTGATTGTAACTCTGTACTCCAAGCTACCTCCTCAGATAGAGAGCATCTGAGTGCGACACAGAAATGCAGAGACAGAGAGACAGAGACAGAGAGAGAGAGAGAGAGAGAGAGAGAGAGAGAGAGAGAAGGAAAGGTGCCTGCTATGGGGGCTTGCTGGGGGTGGGTGGAAGGGAGTGTGGGGACATTGGTGGTGGGAATAGGGCACTGGTGGAGGGATGGGCGCTGTAACACTGTATGATGGAGACCCTATCATGAACATCTTTGTAGCTGTATATCTCACGGTGGTATAATAAAATTTTTTTTTAAAAAAAGAAAGAAATTTTAGGCATGTTGAATTCCTCTTAGAAGGAGGCCGATTTCTGTAACAGAGACAAAAAATCCTCACTGGCCTCTGAGCTGTGGGATCCTTCCCATTTCCTTACTCTGATTTCACTCTCTTCCGACACGGCTGCACCCTTTCTGCAGCTAGAGAACCAAATACTGTAAGGTCACTGCTCTACAGAGGCTGGGTTGCCTGCGCTTCTCTCTACTAACCAACCATCCCCAACACACTTCGGTGTTTCCCTCCGCTGTCCAGCAGGAAACAGAGGTCTCCCTGCATTAGTGAAGGCATGCTCAATGCAGGGGTCATAAAGGGAAACCAGCGATGAGGCACCCCAAGGTAGTAACAGTGGGCAGGGACTATCACCCTAGTCCCACAGCACTGCAGGGAGAGCGGCTGTATAAACCGGAAGCACTAGGGCAGGCCGAGGAGCGGGTACAGGAGCCGGTTCACAGCCCAGCTGGCACGTTTGCAGAGAGCAGCAGCCCTTGGCCTCCCACCTGCCACCGTCAGTGCCCATTCTCCCGACCCAAGATGCAGTCAGAGGACAAGGCTTCTGTCAGGGTCACTAGGGCAGATGAAAAGGAGCGAATGGAGCGTGGATCTGAGAGACGCAGACGCCCCCTGGTCTCAAGTCTGAAGGTAGCTGTTTCTTCAGAAAGCACCTTCGCTATTCTGCAGAACCCCCACCCCAGACGAGCCATCCCTAACGTTCCCATTAACAATGGTTACTTCTTGCAACCATGCCCCAACCATGTCCATAGCAGTCTATAGCTGTGTTGTATCCGGGAGGGTTTGGACTGAGGTTTCATAGTTTTCAAGAGCACTGAAGTTGTTTTAGAGTGTACTCGCTCTGTCAAGATTCCACCTCCAATGTCCCTCAGCCCCTCACAACCACCCCTCAGCACCCCTACCCCAGATCCCAGTTTTATCCCAGTTTTACTAACCCTACCTCAGGGTCTGCTTGCACTGGGGACTGTCTAATTCCTTTCTCCATAGTTCTTGACAGACATTCATTTCAATTGCTTGGGTGCACCTCTCTTAACTATTGCTATTTTGAACATCAGATGATTCCAGATATGACCCGTGGGAGCCCTTCACAGTGATAAAGTCCCTTCCCTTTCATTCTTTGAATTCTTTATTCCTTCCCTGTGAAAGGGTTCCTGTCCCAACCCGTCTATCAGCCATTTCTCCTAGAATCCCTGGATCCCTGATTCCTTTTAATGGAGAACAGTTTGAGAGAGAGAGAGAGAGAGAGAGAGAGAGAGAGTTTAATTTCCTCCCCACCCCCACCAAGAATTTTTTGAAACCTATATTTAAAAATCACTATCTACTGCAGATACAAACATTAATATTTATAGTTATACCTGTAGATTTATTCATATGAAGAAAATCATGAATTCAAACCAAGACCTTCATTTCCAATAATACCCTTGGGTTGCTTTAATCTATCATTCTTGCTATAATTTTGAACATTTCTCTCATGGCGAGGGGCTGGATCCCACATGAAGTCTGGACTTTACCACCTCGGTCCAAGCTACTACCCCCTACCTACAAGGGCCCCCCACCCCTCTGAGGCTCTGACCGAAAGCAGAGAGCACACTACCTACCCCCACTGGGAACGGACATGCCAGGCTTGGCCATCGTGGTGGTAGCCATTCCCCTCCACCCACACAGACTTAGACAACACATCCAGCAACCCCCAAGTTCTGTTGATATGTCTTAATCCTGATCCCTGCCCAGCTTCTGTTCCTGCTGGGATACCCTCCTTGCTGCAAGGGGGTCCGTTGCCCTCATAGTCCCCCATCACCTCCATGTTATGTATTTCCCAACCTCACTTTTCCAACACCTGCTCTATGCCACTCCACCCTTCTCACTTAATTACTTCACTTACTGGATTCTGCAGGAAATGCTGTATGTTACTGCATAAGTGTTGCACACTAGGCTTTTTCAGTGTAGAAAGTGGTTTATAAACATTATTATCTAATTGTCATATGGTCTAATCCTGTCCATCGGCTGCTGGAACGGTAAACAGGGTGCAACATGTTTTCCTGTGGTCTTTACACACAGGCCTTCTCATGCACCGAGCTGCAAAGACCAAGGATTCTTGGGCAGCACGCACACACCGTCGTATCTGTGAACAAACTCTTTAAAGTTCATTTGCACAGTTCCCAAAAAGTAGGTGATGAGCAACAATCACCAATTTTCATATGCCGGAAGTCTTAAGCGCCCACACTAGAAAGTATTATGTATGTAGGTCGTTAAAAGTGGGGCAGGAGAGACAGTACAGTGGGTAGGGTGCTTGCCTTGCACACAGCCTGTCTGGATTGGATCCCCAGCAGCGAATTTGGTTCCCTGAGCCCCGCCAGGAGAGGGTCATGAAATCAGAGCCAGGGTCACCCCTACACACAACCGGGTCTGGCACAAACAACAAAAAAAGAGTTGTGTGTCACAAAAAAAAAAAGTTTTGTGTCATGAAAATATTCCCCCAAAAAAAGAGGATTGTTGAATTTCTACTGTGCTAGTGTCTGCCAACCTTTCAATCTGTGACAGCACCTATCCTGCGCTCTGCTCCTCAGACAAGCAGCTGTAACCAAAGCAGGGGCTGGCGGTGTCCAATATTCCCATACCTGCAGAGCAGCAGGGTCCGGGAACTAGAGGCTGAAAAACACACCACTAGAAAAATTTGAAGATGACACACCATGGCAGAGTGATGAAGTAATCACATCCTTAGAGGCCCTGAGGCTTCTAGGTTTTGTCAGCTAACAAAACCAATAATAATAGTGTAGACACAGAAAATGAAATTTTTAAGTCCGTTTTATAACACTGCAGTGAATTTTCTCACATATAACCCTTCAACAACGCACAAATCAATAAGACTAATATGTTAACTTTTTATTCCAGACTGAAAGATGTTTGAAAACTGTCAAAAAAGAAATGTGTGTCAATCAGGACTATACAATTTCAATATATATTCACAAATATTCTGTGTTCCATGCAGGCATCATTCAAATCTTGCACCAGTTTAGTAATAAATGTTGGGGGGCAGCATGGGCCACACCTAGTGATACTCAGGGATTATTCCTGGCTCTGCACTCCGGAATTACTCCTAGCAGTGCTTAGAGAACTATATGAGATGCAGGGGATTGAAGCCAGGTCGGCTGCATGCAAGGCAAGTGTCCTACCTAATGTATATCTCTCCAATCCTCAACAACAAGGGATTTTTAAGGAATACTGGCACAAACTTGTTAAAGCTTCATATATTGATAGCCCCTACTGCTTTTGCAAAAAAATTTTGGCATAAAACCTGTGATAGTTATGTACTGAAGTACAGCAGTTCCAAAAAGGGAAGAGAAAAGCAGTTCCGAAAGAGAAAGAGAAGAAGGATGAAGGAGAGTGTTAATTTGGTAGAGTATAAATAAGCCTTTTTTGGACATCAATAGCCATATCTCCCTGCCCCATAATGGAGAGTTGTGACAAACTGTGTCAGTGTACAGAAAGTAGAGCCAAGCAAGAAAATTCCAAAATCATTTAAACATCAGGTCCAGAGATACTGCCCTCTCATTGCTATGTATAGCAATGAGTGAATTTCGTGCTCAAGCTTGCTGAAGTTGAGATTTCTCTCGCTGACAATTTAAAAAATACTTACAAATAACGAATAAAGGCACTTAGTAAGGACTTAATAATGATAGTCACCTGATAATCTAATACATATCTGTGTGCAAAATTGTATAACTAACAGGGTTTCTGCAGTCTCGTTGATACATAGTTCATATGGTGTATCTCAGTGAAGACACCAGTCAAAACAGGATCACGTCATTGTCCCCTATCCTCGGAGAGCCTCCTGGCCCCTAGATGTTCGCCCTAAATACCTAACGACTCGGGTCTGAGGCTAGGCACTGCTCATCATAGACCCCTCTAATAACTTAGATATGGTCCTCGGGTCTGAGTCTATCTCTGGAACTCTGTGTCCTTCCTGACATTCTAAAGAAGACTGCTTGCCCAGACATCTGACAGACTTCATGCTCTGCTAGTGGTCACCGTGAAATGAGCATCTCTGTGTGTTTCTAGGTGCCAAGTGTCTCACATAAGCTGTGAAACAACACTAGCACGTAGGTGTTACTGCCATTACAACAAGACAATAAAACAAAACACTGCACAGCTATGCAACCCATCCACTGTTTTCATCTTTTAAAATGTAAACTCTTACCCATTGAACAATGACACTCCAATTTCCAGTCCCTGAATGTCATTATATTACTTTGTGTTCCCATGAGTTTAACTTATCAAGGACTTTACATAAGTTGAATCATACATTATTTGATTACATCCAGAGCAGACTATTTTACTCAGCACAAACCCTTCAAAGTTCATCAATATTGCAGTATATTTAGGATCTACCTCATTGGTGGATCTCCAAAGCTGTGCTCAGAGGGCCCAAAACCTTTCCAGAAAATATTTGGTCAAGCAGGCCAGATCATGATGTGGGCTGCTTGGACCCAGCAGTCCCCAAAATCTCCAGGGTCACACCCAGAGGCGCAGGGGTGAGTGGGGGATGGGGTACCTTGAGAGACAGGAAACAACTCTGGGCCTCACACACACAGGACAGGTAAGGCATTTGCTCCTGATCCCAGACTACATCCAAGGCCAATGATTTACTTCCTTTTAAGACTCAATAACACATGGTTGCCTGCATTTCTATGTGCATGTGTACACATCTATATAGATCACATTCTGCTTATTCATTCACTGCAATGGCCACTTCCATAGACTGCTAATAAAAGCTGTCCTCCGGACCTCTACTCTTAAGCAGCTTCACACCTTGCTGTCAGCTTCCTGTGCTCAGAGTCCTCTTCCCAGGAGCACATTTCATTGTGTACTGTGATTGACCTGCCTGGCCCATTCTTGATGCTGCCACCTTGGCCTACCCTTAGAATCAGCCTTCCATGGGTGGGGGCTGAGGGCCTTAGTCCCAGGCTCAGGTTTCTCCCCACCTAACCTGGTTGCCATGGTTTGTCCCTCCATCCTGCCCTCACATGAACTATTCAGCTACAAAGAACAAGGTCTCCAAGAAGCAGCTCTCCTCAGCATACAAATTACTCAGGGGATGAATCCTTCCTATCTCTTTTGAACATCCCTCTCAGGCACGCCACCGACTAAAGCTGGGAAGCTCCTATTCCTATTAATAACTCTACAGTGGCGGGCGGGGGGTGAGAGAGAGAAGGAGCTGTGCTCAAAATAAAAAGATGAAAAACTCAGTGCATGAACAAGGCCAAGAAAAATGACTCTAATGTATTCTGACTCCTATGTCTTCAAAGGCTAATTAATGTGCAGAAGTCTAATATTAAGCATTCTCTGAAAACACAATGCTATGAGGAAAACACTGAGACCAGATATTTTTCACATGATGAACTCCAAAGCATGAGTTATGTCCTCAACTTCTCTCTAGCTTTCCTACACTCAGGGCACTTATTTATAAAACTAACAAAACCCAAATGATCACTTTTCAGAGTGATCCCCAGGAGCTGTATTATAGCTAGAGATGGGAACCTGAAGCTGAGGGGCAACCATTCATATTTTATTTGCCACCACAAAGGAAAGGAATGGATTAGAGCTGCTTTAAGAGTCTTAAGAAATTCACCTCCCTCCCAGCCTACATCTTTAGAGAACTCGGATTCTTTTCCCTTTCCTTTGCTTCAGAAACCTCATCCTGGACTGCACCTTCTTCCTGTTAGACATAAGTAGCACAGGTCCAAAGTGTCAAAAATGAGCAGGGTGGTCTCCAGGGATCTTTTCATCTCTTCTCTCCAAGGTTAAAAGAGACCAAACCCGCGTGTGCCCACAGAGAGCACCCAAAGGCTCGTAGAACTCAGGGGCTCGGCATTATTTTTCAGGTATCATGTGAACTCACATTCTATGAGGAACTCCTGCTGGTTTGTTTGCTTTCTTTGCTTGACAATTCCAGGATGAAACATACAAGCCAAGTGGTCGAACCACCAAGCCACATCCCCAACCTACAGGCAGTTTGTAAATCACTCAGAGGGGAGGCTGTGAGGTCACAGTTCCTGACAGTCTTTGTGATGAATCCAGGAATCCATGACTCCAGCTATGGAGTCATCACTTAAACCTGTCTAAAATTCAAGCTTGCAGAATCGACCCAACCTTTCAAGATGGATGATTCTGCAGGTTATTTTCTTAATGCTGGATGTTGATTTAAGTTTTATACTTTCCATTTGGTGTTTCTTTTATCAGATGGCTTAGGCTGAATTTCTACCTGAAACTGCTAAGTAGCCATCTCAACAATATTTTAAGCTGGGAGAATGGGTACAGTGGTAGAATCTGCCCTTGCCACTATTTTATGTTATCTCTGGAATCATGTAATTAGTTTTTATGGGCTAGGGCTGTGGTTCCTTGAATTAGTTCCCAATAACTTTTCTTTGAATATAAACCAGGATCTTTTTGTACCCTACTCTGGCTGGAAAGGGGAAGTAAAAGACAAATTAAGGCACTAGCTCTTGATGAGACTGAGAGCAAGATGAGCTGGTTATAGAAATATTTTACAGATGTATCATAGTTTAATATTAAATATACATGCATACATAGAAGACAAAATTGACATATTTTCATTCTATAGAGAGCACCAAGGTATTTTAACTATTATAGCTTTCTTACCTTAAAATCTAAAGGAAATGACCTCTCTAAATATACTTTTTATATAAATTCTATTGATTTGCACAGATAAACTCTTATTCCCACTCCAATCAGAATGTAATTGCTATTATACTAAGTTTATAAATCAGTGAAATTTAGTGAAATCTTTACATGATCAAATCTTACCATCTGGGACTTATTTATTTTTAATGAACTTGAACCTTCTAATAAACCTTTCATTTACTTCAAATGAAATTATACTTCCCATGTCACCCTTTAATTCCAGAATCTTTGACCATAGGTAGCCAACCTGCCTCCATAGCATCATCACAGACATGCATGACTGATTGCATCGGTGAAAGCTAGAGAGCCCCACACGTAAAATCCTCCCAAAGCTCCTCAGCAACTGACCAACAGTCACTATGGCACTTCCTAAATTTAGGAGTTAAAAATGTAGCTCCTATCATCAAATCTTACAACTAAGAGAATGACATGCCTATAACAAAAAGTACCCATAAAAATAACCATAAAAGGCAGCATATATTCAACATGAAATATGCAGTATCTATAAGAAGAAAGCCATAAAAAGGGCTGAGCTCACTCATCAGAAGAGCATGAAAGGGGGCCGAGCAATAGTACAGCGAGTAGGGCATTTGCCTTGCATGTGGCTGACCCAGGTCCGAGCCTCGACATCATGTCAACAAATGTCTCCACAGGATTATAAGAACAGGCAGAAGAGGTAGTCTAAATAGGATTCAACAAACTAGTAAGGGCTTATAGGTGAATCCACCAAAAAGTTCTACTGGGACTTAAATTTCTCTGGATTTATGTGTTACTGTTGCACAAGGCACTGCTGTTGCTGCTAGTCAGTTATAATTATTGCTGTTCTTATGGAATCCAATTCTATTAACTGAGCCCCTATGCATTCCAGGCACTGAGCACTCAGGATAGAAACCACAGTAAGACACTCTAAACTGGGGGAGCTCCCAAACAGTCAAACATAAGTCAAAGGCAGATGGTCAAAGTGGCATGTATTGTAACAGAGAAATGCAACCTCCTCAAATGACAGAAGCAAGAGGCAAGGCATGCATATAGTGCAGGAGCTGAGGTTGTAGTGCTGGAGATGAGGTTGAGGGCAGAGGCTGAACAGGACTTGGGAATCTATGGGAAGAAGACCAGGATCCATTTGTGAAAGGTGAGTGTGAGGGGTAGCAGATGGTAGCCTAGAAAACTAGGTAGAGCTGTAGTTAATATTCACTGGTATATAGACTTTACTTGCAGGCAATAAAGAATCCCTGATTTCTTAAGAAATTGTCAGGACTCTAGAGGTTGAGAGTGCCAGCGAGACAGGATAGCAGGGCACATGACCAGCCCAGATGATATCCAAAGACATATCCAAACTGCACGGGAGTCAGGGATAAGGCCTGAACAATGCTCCCCAGGCCCCTAAAAGGGTCTAGAGTGGAGGTATAGGAGAAATGAGGAAATTTATGTTTTTTCTTTTACATTAAAAGCATGTGCAATAACATCATCAGGCATTATTACATCTGATGTAACAACAAGCCACATCAACAGATTTACTCAACAAATTACATTAAAGATTTCATTATTAAGTGCCCTAAATGCAGCATAAAAACTCAGGCACCTTGGAGAAACCATTTGACTGTAGTCTTCAGTTTCTGAAATGATCTTTAAGTTGCACCTGGTGATAATTCTTCAGGTCCTCTCACTGATCCCCAGAGAATGGCTGACCGCATATGTGGGGCCAGAGCTCAGTAGCTACACATGTGGTAAAGCGAGCTTCAGTCAGCAGCCATCATCTGCATATTCACTGGATTTAACAAATATTTTCTTTTCAAGTTTACATGCATGTTATGTGAAAACCTCAGGACATTCTGCTTGCTGCTCCATCGGGTGAGACTTGACTCCAACTGAAATCACTGGACCTAATCCGGAAGGAGAGGCAGAGCCCCTCTCTTCCCGGTGAGTCCCAGCAGCCTTCTCACCCAACCTATGCCATATTAAGGGCCCACACCACAGATCCTGATGCACCAAGCCATAGCAACAGATTTACTAACTAATTACCTGCTTCACAGTTATTTGTTCTGCCATTTAGTGAAGACAGGCAGAGATCAAAGCGAGTCAGCCCAGACTAATCGCTCAGCATCTTCCAGTGAGTCTAACTACAACCAATCATCCCCAGTCCCACATGAAGATAGAAAATCTATGGGAAATGCACAGAAAGCCACCAAGCTCAATGAGCAAAAACAGAATTGGCAAAGGCATAAACAGCACCTGTAAATCCTTAGACAATGTCTTTAATGAGCCATTGATGAGAGAAACAATGGCACAGGTAGTCAGTAAAGCACAAGGAAGAGTAAGAGTTGAAATTTAAAAAACTGCTACATCAGAATCAGAAATCACAGAAATGAAGAACATGATCTGTGATATTAAAAAAAAAAGCTCAGTAGAAGTTCTGAATAGCAGATTAAAAGAAGCTGAGTAAAAAAAAAGATCAAGGTGCCAAAATGAAGGGAAACTGCTAGGAAACAGCAGAAGGTGGGAAATAGTCTATAAAGAAGTAAACAGCACAATAGTTTAATGCATAGTTTAATCAATAATCAATAAAAATTTCTTGGTGCCTGAGAATTATAGGTCCAAAGGTCCAAAAGGCCCAAAGGGTTCCAATGAAAATAGACCCAGCTCAGAAATTTCCAAGACACATTATACTCAAAATGAAAAGTTTTAATTTAGAGACAGAAAACTGAATGAAGAAAGATTTAAAAAAAGGAACTTACATACAAAGGAAAGTTCATAAGATGTACAGCAGATCTATCTGCAAGCCAGAAGAGAATGCATAAAACCTCATCAAAATGAACACCTCATCAAGAATACGCTATACAGCTAGATTATCATTCAGATGTAAAGGAATAATATGGAGCTTCATGAACATGCAATAGCTTAGAGAATTCACATCCTTAAAACCAATTTTGCATGAAGTATTAAAAGAGCTTCTCTAAAGAACAGGGCAAACTTCCCAACAGGTAGCACTGAGTATGACCCTCACTAATGCATATGGTTGCCCTCTACTAGATTAGAAAGGAATATTTACTCCTAGCTTACTAAAAGACTTTATACTTTTTTCAATGATGAATTAACACCTTACACTGGTTTCTTTATATATGTATACATAACATATATGTATACATATATGTATACATATATGTGTATAGCTACCGTGTCGTATTTGATATGCCAGATACCAGTAATAATTATAGACCTCATTCCCATGACCTAATGGAATGATTTGAGGCTCTTTATGTTCCTGGAGCAAGCAGATGCCCTTGGGCTCTACTTGTATGAGACAGGTCATATGGAGATGTTACTGGTACCCGCTCAAGCAAATTGATGATGAACGGGAAGACAGTGATACAGTGATGTATACACATGTATGTATATACATATATATGTTTGTATGTACATAAATATGTGTATATGTATACACATATACATGTGTATATAAAATACACACACATACATACATACATATATATATATATTTTCCTTTCTCAACTCCTATCACTGTATCAATGTCTTCCCGTTCATCATTGATTTACTGGAGTGGACACCAGTAACATCTCCATAGGTCCTGTCTCATGCTAGTAGAGCCCAAGGGCATCTGCTTACTCCAAGAACATAAAGAGCCTCAAACCATTCCATCAGGTCATGGGAATGAGGTCTATAATTGTTACTGGTAAATACAACATGGGTAGCTTGCCAGGCTCTGCTGTGTGGGTAGCATACTCTTGTAGTCATCTCTAAATCCAGCATTCATTGATGAACCACGCAGCTGCAAGTGGCCATGCGAGCCGGACTGTAATTGGCTACTTGCAGTATCAGGTCTCTCCTCTATGCTCCCTTTCTACTCAGACATTTTTGTTGATTTTTGGGCCACATCTGGCAATACCCAAATCACTTGGCAATCATTCACCACAAATTGACTTTTACTGATTGATTTTCTGATAACTCCACTTGCTATTCCTTCCAGCGTTGTTGGAGCGTGTAATATGAAATAAATTTGTTACATGCCTACCAAAGGAACAGGCTGTGGGGTGGGAGGGAATCTGGGGACTTTGGCAAAGGGAGGGGAACGCTGGTGATGGGATTGGTATTGGAACACTGTATACCTGAAACAACTCTATCATGAAAAACTTTGTAAGTCACAATGTCTTAAATAAAAAATGGGGGAAGGTAGTTTCAAAACTCAGCCAGGTTGTACTAAAAGTGATGAAAACCAAGGAAAAGACACAGCCAAGCCTAGACCAGCTCTCCAAGGACCCCTAAGAACCTGGCAAGAGTAGTGTGGGCTCAGCAGAGGAACTGGTAAAAAAATAAGAAAACTTAAAATTCCCAGAAAATTAGTTTTCTGTATTTGCATAGACTTTAAATGTAACTGCATTTGTGAAAAACCCATGAGTGCTATGGAGTAAATATTATCCATCCTTCAGTCTTAAAGATTTTGCTGGGACAGTTTTCCCAGCATTCACTTTCCGATTGCTTAAGCAACCTCCCCGTCTCACTCAGCCCAGTTTTATTAAAATCTCTATTAACAGAACCGAGTTATGATGAAATATTCTTCCTACTTGTTCAAGAAAAAAAGGGCAGCTAACTCTTGATAGCCTGTGTCAACTGGGAACATGGATCACAAGTATAAGTTAAATCCATAAATAATCCAGAACCTTCATTTAAGGCAAGAGCTTCCATCTCCTTGTGTCTCCTTCCTCAATAAGACTTTTCAAGAGCTGCTAAGTATTCAAACGAACTTAAATGACTCTTCTTGGTGCAAGGTCAGGTCCAGGGGAAATCATGTCAGTTCCTGCTATCTCTACTCTTGAGTCCACAGTAGTGCTGCCTTTTTCTGTCCTACTCAATAACTTTCCCAAACAGCCCACTGCGGCCTTCATCTTACCTCCGTATTTCATATCTCCTAACCCTGCTAAACCTCTGCCTTCCTGAATCTCTTCCCTTGGTCTCAATGTCTTGTTCCCATGGTTCATGTCTTTGTGAATCATCATCCTGGGGATATCTTGATGTCAAAATCCCTCGCCACCACCAGATCTTTGTTCTCTGCAGGCCTCCTTGAGAGATTTCATTGACAAAAAAAATTAATTTTGGATGAAGCCACATCAATCCATTCTGTCTCTTCTGGGCTCTTCTTTGACATATATTAGATGCTCAATGTTTATGAAACTGAATTGACAAAAAAATGGTAGTATGCTTTTAGTAATAAGTTTGAGTGAAACTGTATATAGAATGTCTCACTGCCTGCCTTCTGTCCAGTGAGTCTCACCCTCTCCTACCATTTTCTATAACTAGGTGGATCCCTATCTCCCTACTATGGGTTCCTACCCTACTTTTCCAGCCCACATCTCAGCAAATACTGCCCCAAGAGCATCATGCATCAGAGAGAGCAGTTATCTGATGGACTCTTACTTAGCACACTAAAGATTTATTAATGTTTTCATCTCTTTCTCAACTCCTAATCATCTTTCAAAATCCACGTGCAATGTTAGTCCTCCTTTTCTACTTCCTTTTCTACTCAATCAGACTTTCGGTTGTTGTTTTATTTTGTTGGTTTCTGGACCCCAGGTATTACTCCTAGCTGTTTTATTTTGTTGGTTTCGGGACCTCAGGTATTACTCCTAGTTGTGCACTAAGAGATCATTCCTAGCAGGCTCAGGGACCATATGGGATGCCAGAGATGGAACAAGGGTCCACCATATGCAAGGCAAACACTGTATCTGTACTATCACTCTGGCCCCTCAGAAAGACAACTTATCCTTCACCACTGGACTCTGAAAACCATTTTATTGAGACCAATCTTGGTTAGCATTGAACACACTAAAAAAGTAGTTCATAGGTTTATTGCTCCATCTCCTTAAGATCTGGGATTGCAAACTCCATGAAAGTAAGGACAATATTCTAGTCAATGTTGTATATTTTTTAGCTTTTTGAGTCATAACTGGCGATGCTCAGGGGTTACTCCTGGCTCTGCACTCAAGAATTATTGAACCCAGGTCTGCCACAGTAAGGCAAACACCCTATCTACAGTGCTATTGCTCCAGCCCCATCAAAGTTGTATTTTGAGAGAATAACTTAGTGCCTGACATGTAGGATAATATACACTTAAAGAACTGTGACTGATTTTATTTTAAGGTCTACACCTGGAGGTGCTCTGGGGTTACTCCTGACTCTGCACTCAGTAATCATTCCTGGTGGTGTTCTTGAGGGACCATATGGGGTGCTGGGGATCTATCCCAGGTCAGCTGCATGAAAGATGAGCACCCTTGTACTTCTACAACTTCAAGCTATATTTTCTGTGTTTGCTCCAGTCTCGAAGTAAAGAACATTAACTGTAACAGGGTTGGTACTTATGAATGGTGCTGGACAGGCAGGCATTAAGTTGTGGCCTAACAGTGGATTCTTGAATCAGACTCTGGGAGCAGAGAGACAGGGAAGAATATGCGTGAGACCTGATGCTAAAGACCTCGATCCTTCCCATGAATATGCACAGGAATCTTTCTTTCTAAAGGAATAGCACCAATTCCTAACATCTGATGCCTCGTGGCCATGTCCCTATCACGTGACCTCATCCTCACCTCAGCCACAGAGGACTGGTCCAAGGGTAGACAGGAAGCCAGTAAGGAAGCAGGGAAAGCTGCCTGTCACCTGCCTCACGAAGAAGAACTATTAAGCTCTGTCGAGGAATCAGAAGTCAACAGCAGCCCAGGTCCTACAGCAAATGCAGACCGTAACTCAAGTTTTAAAACTGTAAATTAACACCACAGCTCATCAGAGCCCCACCCAAGAGAGAAGCCAATTTCAAGTATGCGGTCTGCGGGTCTCAGTGACTAAACACACTGGGCTTCCTTAGAGTTGAAGCGGGGTCTCCTCCCTGACCTTGGTCCCCTCTGGAAGGCCCTAATTGTGCCCTCACCACCACCAGAGACCCTCATTTCCCAGAGGGTCTACTACTCCCAGAACTACTACCAGCGCAGTCAGCCATGATCCAGGGACAGAGACGCACGGAAGAGCTGCTGCCAGCTCTCCCTGTGCTAGGCTGACCATGACCTCCTGGAGGGGAGGCTAGTTCTGGCCTTCACCTGCAGCCCTGATAAAGCCTCGGAAACCAGAGGAAACTCACACACCACAATTGTAGCCATTTTCAAGGTTCAGACTCCACAGCTCATCAGAGCCCCAACCAAGAGAGAAGCTGATTTCAAGCCCAGATATGCTTGCCTCGGCAGCTAAACACACCGACTTCTGTGGAGTTGGAGCTTGGGCCCCTACCCCAAGCTCAGTCCCCTCTGGAAGGCCTGGTGTATTGATGTACCAGGTATCTCAACACATTTCATAGAATTAAGTATTGGGCATACAATCACAAGTGTGTGGGCACGATGTGTGATCGGTGGGAACATATCGATAATTTCCTATATAGTGGAAAATATTGGTGCACAATGTGCACAATGTGTGCACAAGTGGCACAATGGATATTTAATATCTCCACTGAGTTTCCTCCAAGAATTAGCTCAACAAGCAATATAGAATAGATTATTCAGGGTATGCTTAGGCTCAAACAGAGGTTGAGAAAATTTGAAATAAGTATTGTCTGCAGTTGCAGTGGTAGTGTATCTGGGGTTACTAGTAGAAACCCACTACATTCTAGAAACTCAGAAAGTGAATGCAAGAACAGAAATCAGCTGATCTCGCACATAACAACCCAGAAAAAAGTCATGATTTTATCAATACCATTCCTTATATGGCTCAATAGAATTAGTGCCAGCTAAGAGAGGAGGCATGGGGATGGGGGGGTTGGTGGGAAATGAGGGTCTATGGTGGTGGCGGGGGCACAATAATGGTGGAATTGGTGTTGAATAATGAATCTCTCTAACAACTGTTTTGTAAAAACTTTGTACTTTGTAAACCATGGTGTTTAAATAAAAAAATGAATTAATGAAAATTGTAATTAAAGGTGCAGAGAGTTTCTAGTCATAACTTTTTTTTAAAATCTAAGTTACAAGTTAGCAGACTAAACTAAACAGAGGAGAATGGGACATATGAAAGACCACAACAGCAAGCCCCAGGAGATGAATCACACAGTTCATGAAAGAGAGAGAGACTTTTATTCTCAGTGGTTATCTTTTTATCTCTCTTAAAACTAGTCCCTATCCTTGATTAATCTTATATAATATTCTTTTTTAAAAAATTTGTTCTTATTTTAAAAAGTAAAGAAAAAAGCAACAGAAAAACAGGGTCCAGAGAGATAGCTCAAAGGGCTGTTTTTCATGCTGGAGCCTTAGTTAGACCCCAGCACCATGTATTTCCCCAAACACTGCCAAAAGCACACTACCAGAAGGCCCTGAGCACCACTGAGTACAGACCCCACAACCAAAAATCAAACACAGAAAATACAACATCACTGAAAACAAACTTTGTTTCATAATTTGCCTACAATTATATCTGTATATAAGAAATGAAAGAAAATTGTTCTCCTTTTCCTTAATCCTATTGTTTAGCGTTGGATATTATAATTCATGCTGTTAATCCTAGAATCATGAATAAACCATATCTTTGAAATGTATTTTTAATAAAAACCTATTTACATTATATTTTATTTATGAAACAAACGGGCTAATCACTATTATTTTTACCTTTCAATGGAATAGTAGAGTCTAAGATTACTCACTCAACATTTACTGGTTAGCTACCAAGTATAAGACACTGAGCAAGGAATTTGATCAAAGACAATAGTCTCCATTCTTATGAAGCTGTAATACTGGTTGGGAAATAGAAACATATGAAAATTGATAGTAATTATAACTATAATTAGATATTGTAAGTGAAAGAAGTAAGAAATTGAGAAAGAGACTAACAAGAGATATCTCTGAGAAAAACTTCGCTGAAGTGGTGGCATTTGGGCCCATAGCAGAAGGAGAGCAAACTGTGAGCCATGCAGACAGTGGGTGGACAGAGGTAGAGCAGGCCTGAGACAGAGAGTGAGGCACCATCTACAATAGCCAAGACGGAAACAACAGATGAGGGGATAGACAAATGTGGTGTATGTGTGTAAACACACACACATAGCAATACTGCTCAGTAATAAAAAAAAACTTAAATCTTGTATTTTGCTACAAATTAGATAGAACTGGGGGGTTGTGTTTAGCAAAGCGGGTGAGAAAGAAAAGGACAAATACCAGATGATCTCATTCAAGTATAATGAAACAATATATTGAAGTATAATAAAACAGTGTGGAGTGTAGGAATGAACAGTGTGAACACAAAGGAATGTAAACAAGCCCTGAGTTAGGATGGCCAGAAAGATCCAACTAAGGTTTTTGTGTGGAGATGAGGCATGAGAAGTGACCTAGGACAGTGGTAAAGGAATATTCACATCAGTGGGGGGAGAGGATGGTACAGTAATATTGTATGCCTACAAACATAAACATTAATATTAATGGTACTATAAATCATGGTAACTCAACTTTTAAAAAAGCTGAACACAACAGGCTGCACTGATTTGGGATTTAACTCCAAATATGACAGGAAACAAGTGATGAATTCAAGCTAGTAAACTTAACCTGATAAATATTTTCTGAAAATCATTATTTCTAGGCACATGATAGATGAGTAAAGCCAATAGCAAAATGTGAGGAGTGAGTGGTAATAGTATGCTAATGGAAAAATCACAGGTGAGCCACAGAATGTCTCAGACTAAAGAAGCAGCTCTACTCATGGACTAAGTACACAGATACAAGATATTTCAGAACCAACAAGACTTGCTTATAGCTTGTATGTGAGCTAGGTAGAAATAAATCAGAGAGTTCTGGAGTGAACAGTTGTGACATACGGGGTCTGCCTGTGGAAACAGAGGAGGATCAGAGATAGAAGTTTGGAAAAAATATAGAGGATCACTAAATATATGCTACTTTCAAAATATTTGTGAAGCATGTCAGAGAAAATGTGAAGCAAGCAAACTTTTGAGTATGTTTCATAAATTGAGAGTTGCTGGGGCCAGCAAGATGGTGTGGAAGTTAAGGCTTAGGTCTCACATGAGGTCACTCCTGGTTCAATCCTTTGCTACATGTGGTTCCTTAAGTTTACAGGGTGCATCCCTGAAGGCACTTGAGCACCTCCAAAGGTAGCTCTGGAAGCCCCGGGCACATCAGATCATTTTAATAATATTGATTCTTCCAGTCAAAGAACATGAGATATTTTTCCACTTCCTAAGGTCTTCCTCTATCTCTTTCTAAAGTGATTGATAGTTATCATGGTAAAGCTTTCCCGTGTCTCTTGTTATGCTGATTCATAGATATTTGGTCTATTCCCAGGACATAAAAACATTCTCTCAAAAGAACATATGCACACCATCAGTCATTGCTTCGTTCAGTATAATAGCTAGGATATGTAATCAACTTTGGTGTCCAGTGGACACAGCTTCATAACCTATCCATCTGTTGTTGGATACCAGGAGACTTTAGGAAGTGGAAAAATATGCCATTCCATGTTCATTGATTGGAAGAATCAATATTACTAAAATGACTATACTACCTAAGCTATCGTGTAGATTTAAAGCAGTCCCCATCCAAATTCAGGCAAGATTCTTGTAGGATCTAGAAAAAAATCAATAATAAAGTTTGTGTGGAATCAGAAAAGACTTTGAACACAAGAACCATATTGAAAAATAAGAAATTGAGAGGTATTTCATTACCTAATTTGTAACTGTATCAAAGTTGTAGGGATCAAAACTGCATGGTATTAGAATAATGACAGACGCGTTGATCAAAGGGTCAGAATTGAATAACTACGACAAAACTCCAAATATATTGGCAGTTGATTTCTGATGAAGGAGCTTCATCAGATGATGAGTTCGTGATCGGGAAGTTCATGATCAACGGGATGAAGGAGCTAAGAACATGAAATGGAGAAAAGATAGTCTTCAACAAATGGTGCTGGGAAAACTAGATAACTACATGTAAGAAACTAAAACTACATCCATATTTACATCTCACACAAAAGTCAATTCAAATTGGATCAAAGACCTTGAGATCTGGCCAGAAATTATAAAGTACACTGAGGAAAAATAGGAAGAACATTTCATGATTTATATGTCAAAGGTGCCTTCAATGATCTGGTACCACTGGCAAAGGCAATGAAATAAAAAATAAATAGAACTATGTAACGTTAAAGAGCTTCTGCATGGCAAAAGGGGGTGGAAATATTTGAATTTAACACATCAGGTAAAGATTTAATATCCAGGATATATGAAGTACTCATAAAGATCAACAAAAAAAACCCTCATCAACAAACTGAGAGAGGAAATAAATACACAGTTCTCACAGGAAGAGAGATGGACGGCCTAGTCACATGAAGAAATGCTCAGCATCACTCATCATCAGATAAATTCAAATCAAGATGACAATGAGATACCACCTCACAAGAGTGAAAATGATGCATATCAAAAATAGTAGGAACAATCTGTGTTGATGGGGATGTGATGAAAAGGAACTCTTATCCGCTGCTGGTGAGAATGCTATACAATCCTTGTGGAAAATAGTATGGTGAGCTCTCAGTAAACTTAGAATTGAACTGTCATATGACCCAGAAATTCCACCCTGGGCATCTAATCCCAGGACATAAAAACATTCTGCTCCTTTTATTCCTGGTAAATTCATTTCTCACAGGGGTATTGTGATATCCCATTATGGTTCTGATTTGCCTTTCTCTAGTAATGAATGATGATGAACATCTCTTTACTGCTTATTGATCTTCTGTATGTTTTTACTGGTATCTCTTTAGGTTCTCTGTCAATTTTTAGCCAAGTTGTTTGCAGTTTTGTTGCTGTTGAATTGTCTAAATTCTTCAGAGATTCTGGATATTGCCTCATGTCTGATGAATGATTTGCAAATATGTTCTCTCATCTGCTGAAAATATTTATAGCATAAAAAGTTTTTTGTTTGATCTTATCCTAACGTTTACTTTTGAATTTGTTTTCTCTTGTCGCCCCCAGAGATTCCTGGGATTTGTGAATCAAATCCCCATAGATATCTCTGAACTCAATGCCAAAGAGCAGCTGATACTTTCTCATGTGCATTTATATAGTTTCCTGGTTTCATATTCAAGAATTTAATCAATTTTTAATTATTTTTGTGTATGATTCTTCATCAATTCATACCCATTTAGACATTAAATCCTTAAACAACTCCCAGAAGAATATTTAATTCTTCTAGGAATTCCCAAATACAGATTTAGACCTTCTTTCTCCCTATAATTGGCTGGGCTATGATACCACTGACATCACTGTCAGTTAGCTGAGAGTTTCAGGATCCAGCTGATTATGCCATATTATGAAGGTAACCTCTCAGAGTTCAGAGGGGAAGCTCCTACATGCTACTAATTACTTGCATGCTTAAATTGATATTTTATTTGCTTTTTTCCTAATCAGAGGGACTTGTCTTCAGACCCAAGCTCCATATTTATTTGTGTCGTTCTTGACTATGGTTTAAAATACCTTAATTATTTTTCATCCTCAAAATAAGAATACTAACTTATTAAGTTACTATTAGGAATAGTAACTTAATAAGTTAAATAAGAATAGTTACTAATAGTAACTATTTAATAGGGTTGCTATAAGGGATAAATGAGAAGAGAACGGAAATTACCTAGTACACTCCCTGACTAGAGTAAACAGAGTAAGCAGTCAAGAAATGAAAGTTAAATATTCAGGAACCCCCATAGTAAGAGACTAATACCCAAGGACAGTAGAAACAAGGGTCAGAGGACTGGCCCATGGTTGGAAGCTTTCCTTAAGTTCTAGGGGACAAAGCTGTTGGGATAGAGAGGGGCTATGATGATAATAATAGTTGCAAATGATCACTCTGGATAAGAACTATGTGCTGAAAGTAGGTAAAGGAACAAATATGATGACTTCTCAGTACCTGTATTGCAAACCATAATGTCCAAAAGGAAAGAAAGAGAGAGTGAGCGAGCAAGAAAGAAGAAAAGTGCCTGTCACAGAGGCAGGTTGGATGAGGGAAAGGAGCAGGAGAAAACCTGGAGACACTGTTGGTAGGAAATATACACAGGTGGAAGGATGGGTATTGGACTTTTGCATGACTGAAACCTATCAAGAACAGCTTTCTAATTGTGTATCTCACAGTGATTCAATAAAAAGCTAGCAAACAAAAAATTAATGAAAGCTAAAATGGTAGAGTAGTAATAGGGATTGTTAACTAAAGCAAAATCTCCATATGCCTGCATTCTATTTCTTCAGCCACTTACTGAATTCAAAATTTTTAGCTGCGATTCAATACAAGACACTTTCATCTAAGACCACATCAAAATATACCAAGATACTCTGATGTATCTCAGTAGACTTTTTTTTTGCTTTTTTTTGGGGGTGATTAGGGATTTCTCCTGGCTCTGCACTCAGGAATTACTCCTGGCAGTGCTCGGGGACCATATGGGATGTCGGGGATCAAATCCGGGCCGGCATGGGCCTACTGCATGCAAGGCAAATGCCCTACCTGCTGAACTATCACTCCGGCCCCTCAGTAGACTGTTTTATGTTTGCTATATCTGAAAAGACAAGAATGGTATCTCAAGACACAACCTTTCTTTTTTTATGATTCAATGCTGCCATTGTGAAAACATTTTATACCTCTATGCAATCTCTGATTCCTCTCTACTAATTCTATTTCCTATATAATTAACATATAGGAAATTATAATTAATATAATTAACATATATGGGCAGACTAACAGAAAGATAGCACGTTGGGCAGGACACTGTAACAAAAAGAATATGATTATATATATGTATATATATGTATACATATATAGAGAGAAAGATCTTATGTTAGAAATATTTATGAGATAGTCAACTTCTTTTCAGTGTGATAGAAATGAAATTGGTCTAAGACAATTATTTTTAGAGCATATGCAAAGCCTGACACATTTCAAAAAACCCAAAATTAATTGAAAGCCAAGGTGAATACTCAAGGGAAAAATTATTTTATTTCTTGAGGAAATATGCACAACTTGAGCAGGCAGTTGTGGTTTATTGCCATGGTATGTGTTTGGAAGCTGTCTATCATAGATTCTACAAATATAACACATTACATTATTTTTTGCTTCAGCCCTCCCTAATGATCTCAAAACTACAAATCCCATTGTGCAATGGCAAATTCTAGCTGATATGTGGCATCAAAATATTGCAACTCAACTTGACAACTCTATAGGAGTTTTAGGGGAGGTAATTATTAAGAGCTACAACAAGCAGCTCTGGGGTAATTCTCACTGGCACTCTAGAAGTCACTCCTGACTCTGGAACCCATAGTGCTGGTATGGAAAGCACACACTTGGGGCCAGAGCGATTGCACAGTGGGTAGGCGCTTGCCTTGCACATGGCAGACACGGGTTTGATCCGTGGCATCCCATATGGTCCCCAAGCACTGCCAGGAGTAATTCCTGAGCAAAGAGCCAGGAGTAACCCCTGAGCATCGCGGTGTGACCCAAACCCCCCAAAAAAGGAAATATTTGCTAAGGAAATTTTAAAAAGAAAAATAAAAAAGGATATATCCTAAATCATTATCATTTTTTAAAGAAGTAGAAATACTCTTAGACCCATCACCTTGTTGTTTCCATGAATGCTAAGCTGTTCTACTGTCATCCTTACTAAATCCTAATCAAGTCTTCCACCTTCAACCAAACTGTGATTCTCAAAACTACTGCACCCTTACCTTATTCACACTAAGATATACTACTCCACAGTTCTTTAGATGGTATTCTCCTTTACTAATTGCACTGGATAGAATAAACCTAAATATTAAAAAGAGATTACACAGTTATAAAAGGCAAACAAATTTCTTATTTCCAAGCACAAAATCAGGTTATAGGAAAAGTAAAAGTTACAAGCCTTAACTTTTTCAAGTGAACACAATGGAGAGATTAGCCTCTGTTTGCCCCTCCAGGATATATTCACAAGTTTCCATTCCCATGAGACAAGGTCCAGATGCTGAGCAAAACACTTATCAGTAGGAAACAAGTAACATCTGAACAAAAGAGAAATGCATCAGCAACATTTCTACTGATTCCTGCCTCTCATTTTTTCTTTTTCCACTGCTACGTTCTTATTAACATGAGGGTTTTCTATCAAGAGCTTTCAAGAGATTGAAAATAAATAATTAAGACACTGTGGTTTACAGCTTAGCAGAAGTCTTAACCAAACACAACAATAGATTTAAAAAATCATGCACAAGGATCAAATGGGATTTATCCCAGGGAAGCAAGGATGGTTTAAGATATGCAAATCAGTTAATATAATTCACCACACTAGCAAAAGATAAAAAATCATATGACCATATCAATTGATGAATAGAAAGTGTTTGACAAAATCCAACATCCATTCATAAAAACTCTCAATAAAAAAGGGTCGGAAAGAACTTTAATCAAGATAGTAATGGTCATCAATAACAAGTTCATAGCCAGAATTATTTTTAATGGTGAAAAACTGAAAGTATTACATCTGAGATCAGATACAAAGTAACAGTGCCCCCTGTCTCTACTTTTACTCAAGATAGTATTAGAAGTCCTGGCTACAGAAATCATGTAAGAAAAAAATTAAAGAGATCCAAATTGGGAAAGAAAAAGTCAAATTATTACTATTTGAAGTTGACACATTAGTATTCAGAAGACCCTAAAGAGTCCACAAAACAAAAAATAACCTAGAAACAATAAACCCATCTACAAAGACAATATACAAAATCAGTCTCATTTTTATTACACAAAGAATGAATCAAAGGAGAAAGCAATCAAGGAAGCTATACCATATAAAGCAGTGTTGAAAATGTCAAGTATCTGAAACAGTAATTAAAAGTCTTCCCAAACACAAAAGCCCAGGTCCAGACGGATTCACTAGTGAACTCTACCAAACCTTTAAGGAGGACCTACTGTCAATCCTTTTCAAGCTCTTCCAGGAAATAGAAGAAACAGAAACACTCCCAAACAGCTTCTACGAGGCACATATCACCTGATACCCAAAGCAGGGAGAGACAACACAAAGAAAGAAAACTACAGACCAATATCTCTGATGAACACGGATGCTAAGATCTTCAACAAAATACTAGCAAACAGAATCCAAAGACTCATCAAGAAGATTATACATCATGACCAAGTAGGATTCATCCCGGGAATGCAAGGATGGTTCAACATTCGCAAGTCAATCAACATAATACATCATATCAATAAAAGAAAAAATAAAAACCATATGATCCTATCAATAGACGCAGAGAAAGCATTTGATAAGATCCAGCACCCGTTCATGATTAAAACCCTCCAGAATATGGGAATTGAAGGAACTTTCCTCAAGATAGTTACAGCCATCTACCAAAAGCCCACAGCGAGCATCATTCTCAATGGGGGAAAAGTTGAAAGCCTTCCCCCTGAGATCAGGGACAAGACAAGGTTGCCCACTCTCACCCCTTTTATTCAATATAGTACTGGAAGTACTTGCCATAGCAATCAGAGAAGAAAAGGATATCAAGGGCATCCAGATAGGCAAGGAAGAAGTCAAGCTTTCATTATTTGCAGATGTCATGATATTATACCTAGAGAACCCTAAACTCTCTACCCCAAAACTCCTAGAAACAATAGATGCATATAGTAGAGTAGCAGGTTACAAAATCAACACCAAAAGTCGGTGGCTTTCCTATATACAAATAACGAAAGAGAAGAAAGGGATATTAAGGAAACAATTCCATTCACAATTGTGCCACAGAAAATCAAATACCTAGGAATCAACCTACCCAAGTGTGTAAAGGACCTGTACAAAGAAAACTACAAGACACTGCTCCAAGAGATAAAAGAGGACACAAGGAAATGGAAACATATTCCCTGCTCATGGATGGGGAGAATCAACATTGTCAAAATGGTAATACTCCCTAGAGCTCTGTACAGATTCAATGCAGTCCCTATAAAGATACCCATGATATTCTTCAAAGAAATTGACCAACTACTCCTGAAATTTGTATGAAACAATAAACCCCCCAAGGATAGCTAAAGCAATCCTCGGGAAAAAAGAACTGCACTACAAGGCAGTAGTAATTAAAACAGCATGGTATTGGAATAAAAACAGACCTGTGGACCTATGGAATAGAATTGAGTATCCTGACACCCAACCTCAAACATATGATCATTTAATCTTTGATAAAGGTGCAACGAGTCCAAAAATGGAGTAAGGAAAGCCTCTTCAACAAGTGGTGTTGGGAAAACTGGGCAGCAACATGTAAAAAAAATGAATTTGGACCTGTGTCTAACACCATGCACAAAAATCAGATCAAAATGGACTAAAGATCTCAATATCAGACTTGAATCCATAAAGTACATTGAAGAAAATATAGGAAAAACCCTCCACGACATTGAAGCTAAAGGCATCTTCAAAGGTGAAACATCACTAACAAAGCAACTAGAAGAAAAGATAAACATATGGGACTACATGAAACTAAAAAGCTTCTGCACCTCAAAAGAAACAGTGACCAAGATACAAAGGCAGTCCACAGAATGGGAAAGAATATTCACCCAATACCTATCTGATAAGGGGTTAATATCCAGGATATATGAGGCACTTTTAGAACTTTACAAGAAGAAAACAAATAACCCCATCAAAAAATGGGGAGAGAAATGAACAGAAACTTCAGCAAGGAAGAAAATCGAATGGCCAAAAAACATATGAAAAAATGCTCATCATCACTAATCATCAGAGATGCAAATCAAAACAACAATGAGATATCACTTTACACCACAGAGACTGGCACATATTCAAAAGAGCAAGAACAACAAGTGCTGGCGTGGATGTGGAGAAAAGGGGACACTCATCCATTGTTGGTGGGAATGCCGGCTGGTACAGCCTTTCTGGAAAACAATATGGACATTCCTCCAAAGACTAGAAATTGAACTCCCATTTGACCCAGCCATACCACTCCTGGGAATCTACTCTGGGAAGCCAAAAATACGCAGCGGAAACACCATCCCTACTTTTATGTTCATAACAGCATTATTCACAATAGCCAGAATCTGGAAACAACCAGAGTGCCCTAGAATCGATGACTGGATAAAGAAGCTTTGGTACATCTACACAATGGAATACTATTCAGCTGTAGGAAGTTATAAAATTTGCCTATAAATGGATGGACATGGAGAAGATTATGTTGAGTGAAATTAGCCAGAAGGAGAGAGACAGACACAGAATGACTGCATTTACCTGCATAACATAAATATATATGTACATATTAAGATACCAATACCCAAGGTCAAGTGAAACATATATCAGGAGGTCTTGTCAAAGGTGGAAATTATCACAAACGTGTCGGAGTCAGAGGCTAGGTAAGACAGAAAATGGAACAGGGTGCTAACAATTGTCAAGGGTACTAATGCCAACCTAGAACTGAGCATTAAATAGAGGCAAAAAGATACACATGACAACCCTTTAATGTATGTTCTGTAATCCATAGTCTGGAAGGGAAGGAAAAGAGAAAGAGAGAAAAACGGAAAGAAATAAAGAACCTGCCATGGAGCAGGGCTGGGGAGGGGGAGGGATTCAGGGACGTTTGTGGTGGGAGATGGGCACCGGTGGCGGGATGGGTGCTGGAACACTGTATGATCAAAACCCAAATATGAACTTTTTAATTGTATATCTTTGTAATTGTAAAAATAATAAATTAAAAAAATAAAATAAATCTGGGGTAGGAGAAAAAAAAGAAAATGTCAAGTATCTTAAAATCAATGTAAAAACACATGGGAAATGTATACCATGAAAACATTAACTCACTTTAGAGACAGAAGAATACCATAAGAGTAGGTCTTGTCAAAGGTGGAAATTATCACAAACGTGTGGGAGTCAGGAGGCTAGGTAAGACAGAAAATGGAACAGTGTGCTAACAATTGTCGAGGGTACTAATGCCAACCTAGAACTGAGCATTAAATACAGGCAAAAGGATACACATGACAATCCCTTAATGTATGTTCTGTAATCCATAGTCTGGAGGGAAGGAAAAGAGAAAGAGAGAGAAACGGAAAGAAATAAAGAACCTGCCATGGAGGAGGGCTGTGGGAGGGGGAGGGAACCGGGGACGTTGGTGGTGGGAGATGGGCACTGGTGGCGGGATAGGTGCTGGAACACTGTATGACCAAAACCCAAATATGAACTTTTTAATTGTATATCTTTGTAATTGTAAAAATAAAAAAATTAAAAAAAGAGAGAAGGAAAAGAGAGAGAGGGAGAAAGAAAAAGAATGACTGACCGCATGATGTGTGAGTTGCTCTGGCTTCCCGCTAGGCTAATGGGATGATGGGCATCAGTTACAACCTGTCTAGACCTGTATACAGTGTATACATGTGAAAGATCATGGGAAGGACCTTATCCTAAAATCAGTATTATCTAAGAATGTTGCACGGCCGCTTTGAGGTTGTGCGCCAAGGGAGCTGTGTGTCTGGCGTGGGTGTGTCTATCTTCCGGGAAGCTGGCATCGAGGTGGAGAATATATACAATATTTCTACCCCACCTATGTGCCCAAAGTCCTGATCTCTACCCCTGTTACCGACTATCCACCTTTTCTTACTTATTCCTTTGATTTCTTTACTCTGTCCTAGTCATTAATATAATCTAAGGTCAAGGGTACTCTAGATGTACCCCATCAGTGGATACCTTGGATTCCCATATACTATATACATACAGAGGTAAGTAAGATCATCTGGTATTTGCTCTTCTTCTCCTAACTTACTTCACTTAACATGATATCCTCTAGTTCTATTCAACAACAGCAAATTCATCATTCCTTGCAGTTGCATAATAAAGCACCATGTGAATAAACCAACCCTTCATTATCACACATGCAATGCATGAAATGGAACAAGAAAAGGCTCTTCAACAAATATGGTTAGGAAAATGAACTAGGACACTTATCCAATACCAAGTACAAAAGACAATTCAAAATGTATTAAGAGTCCCAGTATGAGACCTGAATGCTTAAGCTGTACGGAGGAAAACATAAGCATTCATGACATTGAATCAAGAGGTTATCTTCAATAACTCAAGGCTGCTGACAAGGCAAACAGAAGTAAACTTCAAATTAAGAAGCTTCTGCATCACAAAAGAAATGACCAGAATAAAAAGACCACTTTACTGGGAGAAAATTAAAATAGGCAAAAGCCCACCACTTATCTGACAAAGCATTAATTTTCTAGATATATAAAGCATTGGTAAATTTCAACAAAAACAAGCAAACAAAAAAAAATCAACAACCAACTCCATCAAAAAATGGGGGAAAGAGATAAACATAAACTTCCTAGCCAAGAGATAAATGAAAAAATTCTATCAGTAGTAATCAGGGAATCAAAATCAAAATAGTAGACAACCTCACACCAGTGAGACTGGAAACTGGACTAAGGCGCCCACAACACAATGGGTGTTATTTTGAGAGTAAACATTAGACAATTAGAAAGAGATACAAATTTGGAAGTTAGAAAGCGTATATGGATTCTGGCTTTAATGCACACTAATTGCAGATTAAAGGCTAAATTTTCTGTCATTTTAATGATAAACATATGACTTCCTCAAAAAGTTAGAGGTTAGTTTCAGATAAATTATGCACATAAAGGTGTTTTGCATGTTTTAAATCTGTATATAAATAGCATTCTATTATTGTGTCTTCCTCAAAATGACTGTCCACTAGGGCCACCAGTAACCATGTTACACTCTGATTCCCACACAGCCCATGACCTAATATGGACTTCTGAATAACCTGAGGTTACCTACCTTCAGCAAAGAACATATTTCACAGGTCAAAACAACATTATAATGTATGCCATTTCAGCATATAAAATAGTCAATATTATTCTTTTCAGCAATAAAACTGTGAGATCATTGTAACTAATTAAGCTCTAACATTTCTAAAGTAAATTCTATGACAAGTAAATATAAAAATTGAAACCTGGATCTATTCAATGAATCTTATTTAAGGCACAGCACATTAATGACTTTTGAAAGAAATTTTTAAGCATTTCAATAAGAAGCTAAACAGCTAAGTGCCATTGTTCTATATAATTCAAATAGACTTTGGAAAACACAACCACAATTAACCTTTATGAATCAGTATCTATGGAACTATTTTCAGATAAAAATAGATAATTTTTTATTCACTTAGTTCCTGCTCAAAAGAGAATTCTTTTCCCTCCAGATAATTTTGTTTTTTGATACATACACCAGAAGGCAATTTTCTTGTCTTCTTTTGAAAACTACTTCCTTGACACTGCAAAATATTTCCAAATCTACTGAGCTTAAGGATCACTCTAAGGTAAAAAAAAACATTTTTCTCACCCAAAATAATAATTGGAGAAGCACTTCTGAAAAAAGTAAAAGAACATTCCACACATTGATGGCAAAATAACAAAACAAATAGTCATCAAGTGCCAAAGATAAACCTGAATTTCACAGAAGCCAGGAAAAGACAAGATGTTCTTCCAGAACTACACGGCACTAGAAATAGAAGTGTAATAAAATTTTAGGTGTGTGAGGTAGCAAAGACATGTCCAAGGGGGAGAAATTTATCTTAGATTTGTTCTGAAGGTGAACTGAAAGTATCTCGCATGAAGCAGAGGTTAATAGCCCTGGCTCCAGACTACACTCCATCCTTCCAGGGGGTCTAAATGGAATACATTGGTGTGAGCTTTGCCTTCTGTCTTCCAGTGGGTTTGAGCTAGTGAAAGTTTCCCAGCAGGATGAATTAGAGCAGAAAAGTAGGGAAAGTGGGGACACACTCATTCCTCGGTTCTGCCATCTTTGAGCCTAGTGGTGTATCATTCCTCAAATCCACAGATTCTGCCCAGAAACTCCTTTCCAACTAGTTTTTGTTTGTTTGGGGGCCAAACCTGCTGCCGTTCAAAGCTTACTTCTTGCTCTGTGCTCAGAGATCACACCTGGCAGGGATTGGGAGAACATATGTGATGCCTGTGACTCAACTGGGTTAGCTGCATGCAAGGCGGGTGCCCTGCCCAGTGTACTATCTTTCTGGCCCCCTCCATCTAGTTTTAAATTCAGAGATCGTCCCTTCCCATCCCTCAATGATAGGGGTAGAAACATATCTGAAAATTTTAATTCTGTTGGTCTCCCTTGTGAATCTTCTAAATAGTCCTTTGAATAAATTCTCTACCATTTACCCAATTTGAATGTGCTGGGTTTTGTTTTTGGGGACCAGACACGGACCTAGTCAGTGTCTAATGATAGGCCAATCTAGTAAGTTACAGAATTTTGCCAGCACCTGCCTCACAGAAATCTCTGTTAGGGGCCGGAGCGATATATCACACAGTGGGTAGGACATTTTCCTTGCAATGCCCTACCTGCTGTATGAACCTGGGTTCGATCCCCAGCATCCCATATGGTCACTGAGCACCACCAGGAGTAGTTCCTGAGTACAGAGCCAGGAGTAACCCCCTGAGCATTGCTGGGCGTGACCTAAATTTTTTTTTTACATTTTATTATACCACCGTGAGATATACAATTACAATGTTGTTCACGCTTGGGGGGTTTCGTGACCTAAATTTTTTTTAAAGCAAAAAATAAATAAAAAAAGAAATCTCTTTTATAATTCACTGCCTAGATACTACATCTCTAACTTACTGAAACTGCAAATTCTTTCCAAAGACAAAACAAGCCCTTATTGTATCTAATATTCTGCAGAATTTCGATGGCTTTATGTCCTTAAAAATCAGACATTTTATGGGATTGGAAAAGTATATTCTGCTTCACAACACCTTGGATTCAATATTCAGTGCCCCCCATGCCAAAAATGATGGAGATTTGACTGCTACTGACTCCTATAGACTTCTATTTTGGTAGCAAATTTATGCTTCTGTCTCCTTCAGCAGTGAATGACTGGTCTTCTTAATCCACAACAAGGCATCAACCAAAAGCAACAGGAAATAAAACAAAGCTTTACATTAAATAATCAATCTCTTAAAGAGACTGTGGGGAACGGAGAGAAAGTAAACAGATTTTAGCAATGCCTAAACATGGATCCTCAGGGACACCCACTCTCCCCTCCTTGAAAGGTTTTATTGGCCGTGTGCAAGATTCATCCATGAAAAACAGCGATCATTAGCTTTCCCATGACAACTGTGGTTGGTCTCTAATATTCATCATGCTCCTTATTTTGTAGTTCCTTCACAATTTCAATCCCCTGGTGCACGACATAAGTGGTTATTGATGATATTTTAATTGTTCTTCACATAAAGTCCATTGCTACCTGTCACAAAATCCACATCCACTGAAGATCATTATTGAACTTTTAGGAGCTTTGTATGTATAAGGCAATTCTGAACTCGCCCTGCAATTTTTACCAAGGTCACACAAAGGAAAGCCTTGGCAATTTTATTTAACAAGATGAGCTTGAATGAGATTGCAGATCAAAGAGAGAGAGAAAGAGAGAGAGAAGTAAAGAAATGCTATAGATTTCTACTAGAATGTCTGACAATAGCAAAACAACATCACATTGCTTCACCATGCACATATTTCATATGAAATGCCAAAATGCTTTTATTTGAATTATAATTCCCTTTGTTTCCTAAGAATCCTCAATTTCAAATGTCAAAATAAACACATTTCTAAAGCCTGAAATAGCTTCACTGTCACTGTCTTCCCGTTCATCATCGATTTGCTCGAGCAGACACCAGTAATATCTTCATATGACCTGTCTCATGCAAGTAGAGCCCAAGGACACCTGCTTGCTCCAGGAACATAAAGAGCCTCAAACCATTCCATCAGGTCATGGGAATGAAGTCTATAATTGTTACTGGTATCTGGCATATCAAATATGACATGGGTAGCTTGCCAGGCTCTGCTGTGCAGGTAGCATACTCTTGTAGTCATCTCAAAATCCAGCATTTATTGATGAACTGCATGGCCGCGCAAGTCGGGCTGTGATAGGCTGGTCTGCTGGGTGGAGTTCTGACGAAGTCCGGATGTGGAAAATGGAAGTCCTCATGGAGTGGGGGGTCGTCTGGCTTGTTGTGAGGCTCTGCTGGGGTGGCGGGCCAGGGCTAGAACCTGCCATCCCTCCCGGGCGCCTCATGAGCGGCTGGGCACAGGGAGAGCCAGTAGCAGCTCTGCCCCAGGTCTGTCTCTGGATCAGCATACCAGGGCGGATTAAAAAAGACTGCAGCAGGGTGGATCTCAATGAGCTCGGCTGTGATAGGCTGGTCTGCTGGGTGGAGTTCTGACAAGGGGGAAGTCCAGATATGGAAAATGGAGGCCCTCAAGGAGCGGAGGGTCGTCTGGCTTGTTGTGAGGCTCTGCTGGGGTGGCAGGCCAGGGCTAGAACCTGCCATCCCTCCTGGGTGCCTCATGAGCGGCTGGGCACAGGGAGAGCCAGTAGCAGCTCTGCCCCATGTCTTTCTCTGGATCAGCATACCTGGGCCCGATTAAAAAAGACTGCAGCAGGGTGGATCTCGATGAGCCGGGCTGTGATAGGCCTCGTCTGCTGGGTGGAGTTCTGACGAGGGGAAGTCGGATACGGAAAATGGAGGCCCTCAAGGAGCGGGGGGGTCATCTGGCTTGTTTTGAGGCTCTGCTGGGGTGGCGGGCCAGGGCTAGAACTTGCCATCCCTCCAAGGCGCCTCATGAGCGGCTGGGCACAGTGAGAGCCAGTAGCAGCTCTGCCCCAGGTCTGTCCTGAAATACCTTAAGCCCCGGGGAATATTACAATGGTATGCTGTTTCCCAATAGTCATTCCCAACATGTCCAGCAGTTGCTTCCAAGGCACACTCAGGAAGCCAGAGAGATAACACAGTGTGTAAGGTACTTGTCTTGCATGCAGCTAACCCAAGTTCCACACCTTACACTCCATTTGGTCACCTGGGCCCCACCAGAAGTGTTTCCTGAGCTTAGAGCTCTGAGTATCACTGTATCACTGTCTTCCCATTCATCATTGATTTGCTCGAGTGGGCCCCAGTAACATCTCCATATGTCCGGTCTCATGCTAGTAGAGCTCAAGGGCATCTGCTTGCTCCAGGAACATAAAGAGCCTCAATCCATTGCGGAATGAGGTCTATAATTGTTACTGGTATTTGGCATATCAAATACAACACAGGTAGCTTGCCAGGCTGTGCCGTGCAGGTAGCATACTCTTGTAGTCATCTCTAAGTACAGCATTTATTGATAAACCGGCGTGGCCACTTGCGGCCGGCCAAGCTGGGCTGTGATAGGCTGGTCTGCTGGGTGGAGTTCTGACGAGAGAGAAGTCCAGATGTGGAAAATGGAGGCTCTCATGGAGTGGGGGTCGTTTGGCTTGTTGCAAGGCTCTGCTGTGGTGGTGGGCCAGGGCTAGAATCCACCATCCCTCCTGGGCGCCTCGTGAGTGGCTGGGCACAGGGAGAGCAAGTAGCAGCTCTGTCCCATGTCTGTGAGTCTCAGAGACTCACAGAGCTCTGAGTACAAAAAAAAAAAAAAGATTGGCAAGAAAAAGTAGTGGTACTCAGGAAGTGAGAGGTCCTCACCAGCAAATTTTCGGGTCTCACCAGCAATTCTAGATCACTAGATTATTAGACATCCCATTGTTCATCAATTTCCTTGAGCGGGCGCCAGTAACATTTCCATTTCACCCTATCACGTGCCAGTGTAGCTCAATGGCATCTGCTTGCTTCAGGAACACAAAAATTCTAGGCAAAGTAAATTGGGGGTTCAGTGCAAGGTTCTGAGGACACAACGCTCTCGGGCCCTACTCTGCCAGGTATTATGGAACACCCAGTGATGATAACAGACCTGGGAGTGCTCTGGGGTTTCACGAGCTGCACCCAAGGATGCTCAGGAGACCAGGAACTTCAGGAATCAAACCCCAGGCATATGCCCTAATTGTACTCACTCCTGGCACCCCTTTCCAACCTTTCCTACCTTTAAAATAAGCTTTAAAATCTCACCAGTCATCTCATCTTCTAGCTTTAAAGAATCAAAGGAAATTTCTTTACACAGTTTATATAGATTATCTATCTGCAGCTTTCTAGACTTATTCTAGTCTTATTCTCAATGTATAGAGGCATGGCTTTTTATTTTATACATCAAAATACATCAAAGGGGCAAGATAAATGCACATATTTATTTATATATCCTCACATGTGTATTTAAGAAAATCTAAGACACAAACTTCTTCACCTTAACATCCCTGAGACTGGGTCTAATCAAGTTTACACCATCTAATCAAGTTTACAAGACTCATTATTAATCATTATGAAATACTGATTTTTCCATTTTATTTTTTATTATACCACCATGAGATATACAATTACAAAGATCTTCATTTTTGTTTCAGTTTTACAGTGCTCTAGCACCCATCCCTCCACCAGTGCCCATTTCCCACCACCAATGTCCCCCAAATTCCCTTCCCTCCCCTAGCCTGCCTCTATGGCAGGCACTGATATTTTCCATTTTAGCAGATCAAATTTGAATGACAAATCTTCACAACTAACCATGCCATAAATCTAATGTGTATGTCTGTGTGTCTGTATTACCCCCTGTCTTCTGTTTTCTGTTGTCACAGCACTTTTTGAGCTGCTTCCTAAAGTTATATTAATCAGAGTTATAGGTTTATAAATTTAGTAAATATGCCTTAGCTCCTTGGGGAAGCAAGCAAAGTCAATGATGAAACATACTGTCAGTGCTCACCACACAGAAATTCAACCCTGAACTTGAGGAGCTGCTTATAGCATAACTACACTTCAGGAATCAAGCTCCAAGAGGAAACATACAATGAGCTACACATTGAAAATAATAAGCAATGGCATTAACTGAAGTTTCTCAGGTTCAAGTGTCACAGATACCTTATCGTACTTAGAAAGGACTAAAATTACTTTAAACACAAGAATGTACTGGGAACTAAAATTTACCTAACCTTAAGATATACAAGCAGGGTCTAGCATCAAATCCACAGCTTAAACCATCAGTACTAAAACTAATTTCTTTATCTCTAGAATAGACCCAGTTAGTCCCAACCAATCTCCTTAATCTCATGTCCCATTTACTAGACTTTAGCTCTTACACTCTCTCATGTTTCTGATTTTTCCCTTCTTTTTCTTCTCCTCTAAATGCATATCTAAGGATATTTACATGAGTTGGTTCATACAATTATGAAGGGGACAAATCCCAAGATCCACAGCATAGAGCTGACAAAAGGAGAACAAATGGTATAGTTACAAGGCTGGGGGCAGAAAATCCAAAAAGAGGTGATGCTTCAGTTGAAATTCAAAGGCAGTTGGAAGGGTTGGAGATATAGTACAGTGGGTGGAGTGCTTGCCTTGCACACAACCAACCAGGATTCAATGCAGGGCACCCTATATGGTCCCCCAGATACCACCAGGAGAGATCCCTGAGCACTCCTGGGTATGGTCCAAATTACCCCTACAGAAGTATGTGAATGAGCGACATGATCTAGAAAACTCCCAGCCAGGAGCCATTTTTGTTTGTCTGTTTGTTTCAATTACTAGTTCAGTTTTTGAGGCAGACAGGATTGTCTGTGTGGGATCATCACTGACCCTTGTGTTCTTGAAGGGTCAACTGTAATTCAATGGTTACACCTAGAAATTCTGGGAAATTTAGCCCAGGAGGGGAACTAATTAACAGGAACAAGGGGAAAGGAGATCTTGAATTATGGAGGACAGATAGAACCTTGACCATATCCCATGGAGATGCTCTCTCCATCACTCAGGTATGCGTTACAACCTATGCCTATGAAAGACAGTCCTTGTGGTATCTTCTGAGAAAAGAATAGTATCCAATTTTCATATCTTATCTTTGTTGCTAATGAAGAAGAGTGTTTGATATGTAGAAACATGGGCCATGGGACCTAAGCTTTATTGGAGAGTCTGCATTAAGACTACTGCCCTCCCCATTTATATCTTATATTTTAAAAAAAACCAGGGGGATGGAACGATAGTATAGTGGATAGGTGTTTGTCTTGCACATAGTCAACCTGGCTTCAATCCCTGGCACTCATATGGTTCCCCAAGCACCGCCAAGAGTAATTGCTGAGTGCAGAACCAGGAGTAACCACTCAGTATCACTAGGTGTGGTCCAAAAGCCAAAATCATCATCATCATCATTATCACCTAGAGCAATAATTTTTATTATTATTTAATACATTATAATTCTTGTGGCTTGCATCCCGTGCTTATAGTGTTGATGGATCTGTGGTGTATATATATATGTATTTGTATATGTTATATTCATATGAGTAAATGCTCTAGATGAGAGCCTTCTACTGAGACTATACCACCTACACAGCAGAGCCTGGCAAGCTGCCCGTGTTTAATTTACTTGTTATGCCAAAAACTAGTAACAGTTATGGACCTCAGTTCCATGACCTAAAGAATGGTCTCGGGCTCTACCTGTCCCCTGTAGCAAGCAGATGCCCTTGGGTTACACTTCCTTGTGACAGGACTAATGGAGATGTTACTAGTGCCCACTCAAGCAAATCGATGAACAATGGGAAGACAGTGACAGTGACTAAAACATGTTACATGCTGCTGAAAAATATATCTCTGGTAGCAGTACACAACTATTCCTAGTCATTTTTAGATGAAGAAAAGACCCAAAAAAGTTAAGCTCACAAGGAATAGGCTAAAATGCAATAAGCTTAATGGATAGCCTGAATTTTCAGCTGCTTAAAGGAAATGTTCTCTAGATTGAGAGAAATAGTTACTTCTTCAATTGACTTTGAGAATAGTAGGGGGAAACGTTCTGATATCAGCGACAGTGTGTTTCCATAAAAAATATTACAAAAGTCATCATTATTGTATTAACTAGGGCTAAATATATGGACAGCACTGGAGAAACATGTGAAGAAAGACCCTTGATCTAGAAAATGTAATGAAAATGCAATTTGCAACAAACATTTTGCACCTTCTGGTCAAGCTTATCATTATCTTATAGCAACATATCCAGGCCACCCTGAGAAAAGACAGAGAGCATGTATCTTGCTTAGAAAACTGTTTTTACCAGGCTAGATTTAATGGCAAGTATTTCAAGTCTGAAGACTTCTCCACCTTATTTATATTATTCAAAGATAAAATTAGAACTGCATTAAACACAGCAGCCTTCCAGCAGGTAGCTAGCGCATTCACGTCAATCACATCAAAACGCAACTGAACCAAGGTCTAGATTCCATGATAAACTGTTCCAGGAGAGAAAGCCTGGAAATGCTAATTGCCCTTTTACTTTTAAAGCAAATATTCATATTTATAAATCTGAAATTCTGCAATAAAGGAAAAACTAAATCTCAGGGTGTGGATCAGAGGGTACATCAGGATTGGAAGGTCTCAGTGGCAGCGATAGATGCTGTAGTCACAGGGAACGAGATGGTGACCAGGCTCTGAGCACTCAAGGTGACAGCCAGGTAACAGCTACTCCTGCCCCAGGCCCAGATGGCTCTGCTTCCTGCCCTTCCCAGCTCAGTCAGTCTAAAGCGCACAGTGCCTGCAGGCAGACTCTTCTAAACACACCTCTTCTGCCTAAGTTGGCAAGATCGCACTTCTGCTTTCTGTTGACAAAGAACTCCAAAGGTAGCACCTGCCAAAGTGATGGAGGGTTCCAAGACTCAGCACAGGTCTATGAACTGGCCAAGACTGCAACTGGCTGGTGCTGAGCAAAAAACTGGGCTCCTAGTCCCAAGGACTCTCTGCTCCCCTAAGCCGACTCATAGGGATTTTCCTTAAAGATTTGTTTGTCAAAGCAAATGTATGTGACTTTCCTGCCATGCACCTTAGATTCTGTCCTGGCTCCATCCCTTCATTCCTTATAGCTTACAGCTCACTTAGACTCTCTGCGTGGAGTAGCATGTAGCAGCTGCACATCTTAGGGTTCTTTTGATCACAGCCACGCTACCATAAAGTCTCCTGTGTAGTCAGATATTAGTCAACCCTTTGGACTATGGCTGAACATTGCAACCAGTTGTCTGGAGTAATATGGAAAATAGAGTTGAACATTCTAAGAACAATCTTAATTTGGTAAGATCACAAATTCAAATGAGAGTGACATGTGTCAAAAGACCAGAACAAGCAGTACCTGGGAGTATGGAGAAAAGGCAACCTTGTTCATTATAGGTGGGTTTGTAAACTGAGTCAACCTTTCTGGAAAAACAGTTTGAAGATTACTGAAATAATTAAATTGCAACAGCCAAGACAGTGAGCAATTCTGATCTTTGAAATATATTTCATGAACACATACAAACAAAACTTTTCAAAAAGAAATATGCACACCTATATTCATTGCAGCACTATTTACAATACCCAGGATACTGAAACAACCCACTTATCAGTGAGAAATGAATAGAAGAGGATGTTGTGATATATATTCACAATGGAATACTACTCAGCTGTAAGAAAAGATGAAATTCTGCCCTTTGCTACTGTACAAATGGAACTAGGGGGCTCATGTTAAGGGAAATAAGTCAGAGGGGTAATTGCCAGATGATCTCACTCATGGGAAGTAAATAAAGGAAGAGAGCAAGTAGAGAGGCAATGTCCAGTGAGAAAAAAACTTTGGACTCTGACCACAGAACTGAGTTTACAAAGACACTGGGCACAGATGTTCTGCAGTGGTGGAAAGTGCATGTGATGGTCTAGCATCACACCTGAAACATAAACATATAAGCAATGAGCATGTAAACCATTACCACAATGGTATCAACAATTAAAATAAGGCTTTATATATATAAAAACATCATAAATTGAGCCATGATCTTTTTTATACAGAGTTGAAATTTAAAAAGTATTCCTGAATTTGCATACTAAAGAAGCCACAGAGGGCTGGAGCGATAGCCCAGCGGGTAGGGCGTATGCCTAGCACGCAGCTGGCCCATGCCAGCCCGGTTCGATCCCTGGCATCCCATATAGTCCCCTGAGCACCACCAGGAGTAATTCCTGAGTGCAGAGCCAGGAGAAACCCCTGAGAATCGCTGGGTGTGAACCAAAAAAGCAAAAAAAAAAAAAAAAAGCCACAGAAACAGCCCACCACATGGCTCTACCTGAGCAAGAATTTTGCAAACCCCACTTTTTCCATTACAAAAGAAGAACCCTAAGACCAAGGCTGTGCAGCAGAGGAGCCACCACAGCAGCAGTCTACAGAGGGGTCCACTTGACCAAGAGACACATTTTCTCAGAAGAGTCGGTTCCCTTCAAATTTTTATGTCTTTCTCTCCCCATGATACTTCACACCAAATAGAAATGAAATGCTGATAAGTATTTCCTATTTCATCTGTACAAGAAATAATTAAGAGGCAGTCTAGAAAATAAAGTGACAGGAAAATCACTAATCTGTGCCTTCTTATATCACAAATATTTTTTCCAAGAAAGCATAGATGTAAGACCAAGAAATAGCTCAGGGGTCATGGATACCCAAGGACTTAGGTTCTAGTTTCAGCACTGCATGGCCCCCACACCCTGATGGAGCTGGACCAGGTGACCCCTAAATTTAAGCAGCACCGCTTCACCAGACCGAACTTAACTGTCTGAATCAGGTGGCCTAGTGTCACCAGGAGTGACCTCAGCTTTCTGAACACCACTTAAGACATCCAAATAGGAAAAGAAAGTATAGATTTCCACTAACAATGAAGAAACCCCATAACCAGGAAAACAATGCCTCCTCTGAATCTCGGATAAACTTCTAAGGATACTGTCTTTCCTATAGAAAAGCTTTTAATGAACCTTGGTTTAGCCTCCTAGAAAATTATTTCTCTGAAAAATGATTCACAGCAATGATAAAAACCCAATTCTCTGAAAACTGCCTGTCATTTGTCAGCATAATCAGCTGCTTCAACTATGAAGAAGCACATCGCTCCTGCACTCCGTCATGAAATAAGACCCATACGGGCTATTCTTTTCAGAATTTATGCTGCAAACCTTGGGGACATGGACCAGGAAAGTGGTACTTAAATAGCTAAAAATTTAAGCAACAAAAATGTATTATCTCCCCATCTTTCTGGGCAGTCTCGGCCTGATGAGATCCTCTGCTCAGATCTCTTCTGATCCCAACTTGGTCTGTGCAGGAACTGGAATGTTCACAGGACTTTGCAAGCTCACTCAGGACATTAGCAGAATTCACATCCCATAACTAGGAATAAGGGCCCCTGGTTGTCGCCGTGGGTATGAGCCACACCCTGTTGGCTCCACTCCAGGCAGTAAAGAGTCATGATGTGGTACAAGGGGTGAGCCCAGAGCATCACACATGTGACACTTGCATGCTCTATTCTGAGCCTGCAGCTCTGTTTTCTTGCTGGCTGGGAGCCAGAGCCTGCTCCCAGCAACTCAGGAGCTGTCTCAGGTCCTAGCCCTGCACATTTCTCAGCACAGAGACACCCACTTGTTTCAGGTTAGCAAGGAAAGCTTTTGCTTTGAGTCTCAGTCCTTTCTGAATAATTCGTATCTTCTGAAGGCAGGCCCCTTCAGGTTACTTTTCTTCTTCTTGACCCAAAGTCAACAGATTTCTGCATTATATCTGCACAATCCCTTCATCTTTGTCATGTGCTATTTCTTTGTCATAGGCATGAAATATCTTAGGCTAAAGGTTTTGAGGATCCCTAGGTCAATAAGCATGTCCACCAGTGATAGATGAATACTCCCAGCTCTATGCTCAAGGGTCACTCCTGGTGGTGATCTAGGGACCCTGAGGTACTGGGAGTTAAACCTGGGTCTTCCACATGCAAAACAGATGCTCAGTCGATTGAGATAAAAATCTCAGTGAGTTAAATTCTCTCTGACTTAGTTTCTAGCCTAGGAAAAAGCAGTTTTTTCCCATAAAACTATCAGAATTTTCTCCTTCCTCAAAACTCAATTTTTTCAGCTTGTACAGAAATATTCCCTGTGGAAAGTCAAGTCTGTCCTCCCATTTCCATCGAATCATTTTATGCCATCTTCTACATTTACTCACTTTATATACTGGTCAAGTAACCTTGCTTCTCTAGCTTTTAGTTCCCTCATTTATAAACCTTTGTGTTGTGTTACAGAAGAGGCCATGTGGAAACTACTATAAGAAACAGAAAGGCTTAGATTGTGTGTTGAAAGTAACACAACAGGCCTTGAGACTCCAACCCAAACATCCAGTGTCACAATTTGCTGGTAGCAGAGACAGTTTTGACAAAGAAAAGATTGGGGTCCCAACCAATACAAGAGCGTGATTAACAAAACCCTGACATTATTTCCTGTCTCTCCTCAGTAAGATCCAAATACATATTAACTTACTTTCCCTCACTGCATGATCAGCTAAGGAGACATGCGATGTATGAATAAATATGTAGTCTTTACATGCATGTGCAACCTTAGTATCACTATAATTATGATACTCAGGGCCCAACACATATACATATTCATCTCCTGAATTAGCTCAGTCCTTAAAAAACCCTTACTCCAGAGCCCAGAGAGAGAGTAGAGTGGGTAAGGCACTTGCCTGCATAGATACCTGGCATACCCCAAGCACCACAGGTGTGATCCCTGGATCACTGAGTCAGGAATAAGCCCTAGGTGCAGTGTGGCTCAATTCCCCACTCCTCAAATACTCTTCCCTTCAAACCAGGTGTGTGACTCTCCCTTAGAACATGTCAGGCATGTGCTGTCTCTTTAACAAATCTTTTTTGCATAGATAGGCACTGTCCTACCCTTGAGTTACTTCCAGACAGAGACAAAGAACCCATGCAGGAACAGGCCTCCATTTGCTCCTTATCCCAGTAAGGGCTCTTGGTGCTATGACTAGGATTATATCTTAGTCCCCTGACTCAATTCATTCCTTCAGGAAGACAAAGAACCTGCTTTCTTCCCATATAGAACCACGATCATATCTTTTCCTGAACCTGAAAGAGCCACCGTGTCCAATCCAAGTCCCTTAAGTCCCACCACTGCCCTCAACTTTAGGATGGTCACAGTCTGTTCCCAGGCTGCACAGAATGAGCGGCACAGAGGCAGCCTGACAGCTCCCTTAGTATGGCTGCCTGCACCAAGAACTCACCTGGGCCCTCCCTTCTCTTTGTGTATGACCCGGTTTACTCTTCCATAACATTACAGGTACCCTTGAAGCTGTTCCCCCAAGTCCACCATTCAGTAACTGCAAGGACCAAGCAGTATGGAATGTGAATATTAAGAGGGAAAATATCAAAGTCCCCTAAATTATTTAGATTACCATTCATTTGCAGAAAACCAAATCCTTCAGTGGCACCCCAGAAATCTATCTTCCTTGGGGAAACAATGGGGCCACGGGAAGCTGTGCTTAATTCCTGGCTCTGTGCTCAGAGCTCAGGTTGCATTGCTGGCAACGTACAAGAGAAAACAATGGAATACTGGAGATCAAACCTGGGACTCCTACATGCAAAGCATGTGCTCCAACACTCTCAACTCTCTCCCTGGTCTTAAGCAAAACCATTTTTAAAATCTTTAAATCAAATGTTGGTGCAAAGTGACTATTGTGGGAGAGCATCGGAGCCCAGGGTGGTGGCCTAGGAGACAGGGGCTCAAGGGCAAGAGCACATGCTCTTCATCCAGATGGTGCAGGTCTGCTCCCTGACACTCCGACTTTCCTTGGGCACAGTCAGAAATGACCCCAAGCACTGTGATATAAGCAAATTCTAAGCACTCTGATCCCCATGCAAACAAAAATAGGACCGGAGAGACAGTACAGCAGGTAGCATGTTTGTCTTGCACACGTGACTCTGGTTCGATCCATGTTACTTCATAGAGTTCTCGGACCCCATCAGGAATGACCCTTGAGCACAAAGCCAGGAGTAAGCCCTGAACACTGCTGGGTGGGGCTCCAGAAAACACAAATTCAAGAGACTTAGAATTAACATTCCCTTAGAAACATACCTAGAGGGCACAATTGTTGACTGTGATGACCATGCAGCCCGAATGGAGGCGACCACTGGCCTGCATCTCAAGCCTTTCCCCTCATCAGCCCCACCATTCCCCAAGCATTGATTCCATCTCATCAATGCTTCTAACTGCCTTACACCAGTCACAGGCAGGACAGTCACCACAGACACTGGACTTGGCATTTTCCAGGGTGAAAGAGCCTTTAGGGCTGGCTCTCTCATCTCCTCCAGCCCTTTCACATTCCTCCAGCACCAGTAGAGAGAGCAGCAGCTGTCCATCTCAGGAGTTAATGTGGAGCGCAGTCAGATGGAAAGTGTTTGGTTTTTAGTGAAAAAACAGTATCAATGAAGTATTGTCTCAATTTTTGGCAATAATATCAACCTGAAGACACAGTGCATAGTTTTGTTGCTTCTCCCTGTGGATCACTCACAAAAATCTCAACTTGGGTAAGGGTAGCATAAAACTCACTACAAACCTTTTCTACATAACAAGGCTCAAAAGACCTGGAGAAAATTCTCTCTCCTCTAGGGAACTAAGGACTAGAAAATAGCTTTATTATTCCACATTTCTTAAGACCCCAGGGTCTGGCCTGGATATGATTGAAGCATTCCATTTCACTTTTCTGATACTTCTTTTGTTTCCCAACATTAACTTCACATCCCATCTCATTAAGCTTTGGGGCACGCTTGAATACTAATAACGTGTGAGTAATTTACCTCTCCTTTCTTTCTCATAACTTTTACACAAGTACACTGAAATTCCACCTTACCAACTAGATTCATTCCTTTAAAACATTTCTTTTTTCACCAGCCCCAAGCAGGAAAGTCTCTATTTCCATCCCAGGGGGTACATGGCAAGGCAGATAATAAAGCTCGTAATTCAACTTAACTGCAGATCTTTTCTATTTCCATTTCAGCATTCTTTTTTGGACTTGAACTTTATGTATTTGCACGATGAAATACATGACATGAAACAAAATACAATATGAGAATAAAAAGGAAGTCTGTTTCATCCCTTCCTGGAGCCTCCTGGCCGGCCATAATCAATATTAAAAGATTCTCATTACAATACAGTTAATGATATTTTGAAATCGGTTGTGCAAAAAAATTTGAGTTGTACACATGTGCATAGTGTCAATGATAACTAATAATAATTGTTGTGAATTATTTATTGAACAAATGTCATGTGCTTTGTGGGGCTCTGGGTAAAAACATTAGACTTGCCTCCACACTCAGCAGTTAAGCTTTTAACCTGAAGGGGGCGCTGTTCCCAACAGCGTGTACAGGGAATGGTACTGCGTGTTTGGTTTCTACAGTAGTGGGGCTTTAGTAATGGCATCCAGGAAAATACTGAGACTTGTTCGACATGTGGTCCTGTTCCCTCCCTCCCTCCCTCGCCTCCTTCCCTACTTCCCTCCCTTTCTCCCTCCTCCCCCTCTCTCTCTTCCCTCTTTTTCTCTCACTAGAAACAGGATAAGACTGGGATGGGAGGAGCTTGAGAGAACAATTATTGCAGGGGTTGCATTAGCTAAGGGGTGCTGCCCACAAAGAGTTGCCCCAGACACAGAGAGAAGAGCCCAGGGAGCTCAGGGAGGGGCCAATGTCCCCCACCACTGAGAAAGAACACAGAAATGGTGTGGGGGTGGAGCCTGAGAGCAGAGCTGCAGAGCCACAGCCAAAGACAGCAGCTGGCTGCAAGGCCACTTGCAGAGTGAGGTCTTCAGTGAGGTGATGGCGACACAGAGAGGGCAGGGGAGGAGAGATTGTGGCAGCTCCAGGAAAGAAAGTTTGATTCCTCTCCCATGGCTGATCTCTTTGTCTGCTCCACCCCAGGAACTGGGACACCCAGGATGAACCAGAAACTCCACATGCCATAAAGAGAGGGTAGACTCCACAAACCCACAACCATGCCCCCACGGGCTGGGGGCCTGATCACCCGCATTGGCAGGATTTGGTGGGATGAGTGCCATGGTGCCAAACTACTGTTTGCTAGGCAAGCACGAGGCTATGTGCCACATGCCTGTCTCAATCCACATAGTAACTCTCTAAAGAGGTTCTGCCCATGATCTAATTTAACAAATGAAGAAGCTAAGAGTGATTAAAGACTATGCTTAAGATGTCTAAAGAGAGATCTTCGAAAACTAGACACAAGACTTGTTCAGAGCTTCATGAAAAAGGCCATTGAACCCTGACCCCGTGTTGAGAGAGGAGAACAGAGAAGCGAGAACAGAAGCAAAGGATGGACAGGCATCAGGGCTTCAGTTACACCAATGGTATGGGTGAGCCATAAAGCCACATCTAAAACACAGATTCAACAACACTGAAAAACAACCTGCAACCACTGGAGTTTTCTAATGTGCCGGTCAAGCTGAGGGTAGGGGATAGTGTGGGGGTTGGGGTGGAGAGGGATATGGGAACACTGGTGGAGGGGAAGATGTCACTGGTGGTGGGATCGGTAGAACTCAACTATCAATAACTTTGTAAATTACAATTCTTTAACTGACTTTTTTAAAGGCCATCCAAAATCAACACTCAGGTGAAAAGCTGCTTCCTCCTTAGTCAGCAGGAAAATGCCAATATAAACCACAGCATGTGATCACAACACAGCTGTCACCATGATTCAAATGCAAGACAGAGACTGTTGGTGAGGACCAGAACAAATGGAACTGGTAGAGACATAAATCAATGGCATCACTTTGGGAAACTGACAATAGCTATGAGAGTTCAACATACTCAAGCCCTGTGACCTTGAAGTTGCACTCTGAAGTGTATACTCAAGAGAAATATGTCCATGCATTCACCAAAATGCATGTGCTAGAATATTTATAGGAATCATTATCTGTAATAGCTCCAAACCTCAAATTATCCGAATCCCCACTAAGAGAACAAAGAATAAATGAAATATATTCACACAATGATACTATACAACGAGAATGAATAATCTACAGCTTACACAAGCCATATGGCAAATCTCATCAGTATAATGTTGAGAGAGATAGAAGACAGACACAAAAACATAGTGCATTATTCTCTTTATAAAAAGAAGAAAGCCAGGGCCAACGATACAGTACCACAGGTTACCTTGAATGCAATTAACCCTGGTTCAATTAACCCTGTTCCCCCAAGTACCAACAGCCATAGCCCTTGAGCACAGATCTATGACCATACCCTGGGAACAGCCAGGTTTGGTCCAAAACCCAAAATAGACTTTAAATAAAACAACACAAAATGACCCCAAAAAGAGTATAGCTATACCCATGTTCTTTTTTAGTGTTGCAGCTGAAATATCATTTATAATTAGTCTGCCACTCAATGTTAGTAATCTCACAGGTTAATAAATATGTTTAAGACTGGAGAAACAGTTCAGCAAGTAAGGTGCTTGCCTTGCATGTAGCTGACCCAGGTTCAGTCCGGGCACCAACCCCATCTGGGAGTGATCCCTGAGCTCAGAAACAGGAGTAATCCCTGAGCTCTACCGGATGAGGCCCCCAAATCAAAAAATTTATAAATAAATATAGATAGTACTGTATCAGAGTTCAGGATTTTCAGTACTTTGAACTGACTGAAAACTCTCATAATCCTATGCATTCTGTTTTTGTATTTTGAAACATTCCCTTACATAAGTATCTATAGCTTACTAGGAGTGTGTGCCCGACGAAAAGTTTCTACGATGCCTTTACTATGCATTTTCTCCTCACCAGGCACCCTGGCCCACAGACTCAGCCCTCTCCATCTTCTCTGCCTGGGTTGTACCCCAGATTCTCACATCTCTGTCTGACCATACTGGATTCCTCTGACCCCACCATCTGCTTAGATGATGTACCCCACAGACACACTCCAGCCCATCACTCAGCTCTCTTCAACAGCTCCACTGCCCCACAGGTGCGGAAGTTTCCATCCTGAGCTCTGCACCCTACAGGCTGCTGCCAGTCTCTTGGTATTTTCACCCTTCTTGATTCTTAATTCACCCACACTATTAGGAGGACCCTCCTCACCAAACTTCTCAGCTCAAAACGTTAAATACCACAAGCATTTTTCACCAGCCTGACTCCATTTACAGATTCTGGCCTCTCTAATTCCTGCCTATAAGCCAGCCAGGGGACAGTGATGTTCTCCAAAAGCAAATGAGCCGTGTGTGTGGACTGTACCCAGGTATAAGTCCAAGTCAGGACCTGTGAATCCTGAAAAGAAAAAAAATCTCTATGGCTTGCTACAGCCCAGAAAGACTTCCCACACTACCTGAATTGAAAAGATGAATGAAGGAGATTTAGTAAGATTGGGGCTGAGCTGAAAGCATAAAAAACAGAGGGGGCCTGAACAAGAGTACAGTAAGTAGGGAACTTGTCTTGCATGTCACCAACCTGGGTTTGGTATGATCCCTGGCATCCCATATAGTCCACAAAGCACTGCCAGGAGTGATTCCTAAGTAAGCCAGGAGTAACCCTTGAGCATCACAGAGTGTGGAGGAAGGAAGGAAGGAAGGAAGGAAGGAAGGAAGGAAGGAAGGAAGGAAGGAAGGAAGGAAGGAAGGAAGGAAGGAAGGAAGGAAGGAAGGAAGGAGGGAGGGAGGGAGGGATAGAGGGAGAAGGGAAGGAAGGCAGGATGGAAGGAAGGAGGGAAGGAAGGAAGGAGGGAAGGAAAGAGGGAAGGAAAGAAGAAAGGAGGGAAGGAAGGAAGGAGGGAAGGAAGGAAGGAGGGAAGGAGGGAAGGAGGAAAGGAGGGAAGGAGGGAAGGAGGGAAGGAGGGAAGGAAGGAGGGAATGAGGGGAAGGAAGAAAGGATGGAAGGAGGGAAGGAGGAAGGAAGGAAGGAAGGAAGGAAGGAAGGAGGGAGGGAGGGAGGGAGGGAGGAAGGAAGGAAGGAGGGAAGGAGGAGGGAGGGAGGAAGGAAGGAAGGAGGGAAGGAGGAGGGAGGGAGGGAGGGAGGAAGGAAGGAAGGAGGGAAGGAGGAGGGAGGGAGGAGGGGGAGGAAGGAAGGAGAGGAAGGAGGAGGGAGGGAGGGAGGGAGGAAGGGAGGAAGGAAGGAAGGGAGGGAGGGAGGGAGGGAGGGAGGGAGGGAGGGAGGGAGGGAAAAAATAAGGAACCTACAGAGCAGAGGTTGCTGCCCAGGGTAAGTCAAGGGGCTCCCTTCAAGATATCTGGAGGGAGCAGCCTGTCTGGCCCCATCCCGAAGGGCAGCCAGGCCACAGTCACAGGCTGGCATCACCAAAAAGGAGCCCCGCACAAAAACTGTGAGAAGGCAGATGATGAGAGAGGGTCTGCGTTCAGGAGGCCACTCTTGGACAGAAACCAGACCCCCTGTCCTCCTTCACAGCTGCAGGGGCTCTCTGAGCACCCTCTGATTTCCAAAAGTAGGGGAAAAAAGAGATTCAGTTCTGCTTACAAAGATCATTTCTCCTAAGATTTTGCAAGGCATTTGCTCTCCCATCTACTTCCCAGGGACAGGCTGGCTGACAGCCCTGTGACATGGAAGAGTGAACCGTGGACACCGGCCAGGCAGAGAAGGAAGCCAGGCACGATGGCAGGCCAGGACTCCGATCTCCTGAGCGCACAGGATAAATAATCGCAGCCAGCCCCAGCAGCTATCAAACCAAAGGGCGCGTTGCAGGTAGCAAGATAAATCGTCATTGTCAAGGATGTCTTTGTTTGTTCCCGACAGCCTCTTACTCTATCTCCTTTCCTGACAAAGCAGGCCTGAACAGGTTTCTAATACGCTTTGCCCTCTGGAAATGATAGTGCTTTTAAGAAGAGAAAAATGAGCTGGAGCTCCCGAGTCCAGATGCCAATACACAGCTGGCTGCGGGAACAGCGCACTAAATGCAGGTTAGAGCAAATCTATTGGAAACAGTCGCCACATGCAGTTTCCACCAAAAACTCGTTTCTGTCATCCAGTGAGGCTAATAGGAGCTTCCCGCATTCCTTCAATGGCTCCATCATGAATTTTATCTATAGATATGAGTGAACCCATCACAGACATGATGAACTTTGTCAAGTTCATTGACAAATCCACACACCACCAGAGCTTGCCATGTGTAAAAGATTGTAAGAGAAACAGTCTTCTTTTTTAATCTAAGCATATAAATTGTTTTCTTTTCTTTGTTTATGTATATTTTGCTTTTTGGGTCACACCGGGCCATTGCTCAGGGGTTACTACTGGCTCTGCACTCAGGAATTACTCCTGGTGGTGCTCAGGGGACTATATGGGATACCGGAATTGAACCTGGGTCAGCCACATGCAAGACAAATGCCCTACCTGCTGTATTATCACCCAGCCCCACTATAAATTGTTTAATTGCAAAAGAATGGAATAGGCAAACTTGAACACCAGAGAGAGAGTTCAGAAGGTAAAGTATAATTGGGTCCATTCCCAGGTGGTCCCCTGAGATCCACCCAGCTGGGAGTCAGGAGTAAGCCCTGAGCACCACTGGGAGTGGCTCCAATACTGAAAAAAAAGAGGAAGAATTAAATAAACAATTTAATGTTACAGTAGTAACTGAACTATGTCCATTAAAACTTTTCAGTTCCATTCACCACATTTGTCTAGGTGATTTGGGAAGGACCCCTGAAAGTGCAGCCCCAAATTCTCCTATGTGCTATCCATTCCAGAATCTATCATGATTTGGGGAGGTTCCCAAGGGCTATGGGTGGCTGCTGGTGAATGGGGGGTAACATTTCCATTCTCATCTGCTGCACAGCATTGTACAAGAATTACAACACAACATGGTCACAGAATCGGACGGCTCACTACACTGTTATTGTTGTGCAGAGTTAGGAGAGCTTTGTAAATAGTTATTTTCTGAGTATAGTTCATTAGTCTGAACACTTACAATCTGTTAAGACAGCAGAGCTCAACTGAAGTTTCCTTTCTACAATACTATTTAAAAAATAATAATGTGGAGGCGCCAGAGATATAGTGCAGCTGAGTAGGGCTTTTACCTTGCATGCGACTGACCCACACTAAATCCCCAGTATCCCAGCACCCCATACCATCCCCTGAGCACTAGCAGAAGTGATTGCAAGAACACAGAGCCAGGAGTAAGGCCTGAGCACAGTGGGTATGGCCTCCAAAGAAAAAATAACAATAAAAGTCATTTGTAGATTATGATCACAAGCACTTAGAGCAAATATTTGGACATTTTAACCAGATTTAGACACACAAGTCCTGCTATGGCAGTCTGATAAATATCACAAATACTCAACTAGAATTGATGCATAGCTTCATATTAAATTTTATCCTATACCTATAAATTTATATTTCTGTCTCTCTTTCTCTCTCTCTCCTCCCACCCTTCATTATTACCCTTCCTACCCTTCCTTCTACATATAGCAACACAGTTCAGAAAATTTTGATTCAGGATTCAGACCCTAGCACTGGGCTCTCCTGCCTGTGAACCACTTCCTGACGAGCCCTACCTCCCAGGGCCTCAGTGTCCATCTGTAAAATGGCAAAAATAGTTTCATTATGAGGGTGGATTTATAAAGCACTGTAAGTGCTGTATTTCTTTGGGGAGTGAAGAAAGGAAAGGGTTGGGCCACACCTAATTGATGCTCAGGGCCTACACCTGGCCCTGTGCTCAAGGATCACCCCAGGCAGTATTGGGAGAGCATCTGGGATGCCAGGGAACAAATTGAGGCCAATTGCATACAAGGCAGTTGCCTTAGTCCCTTTTGCATCTCTCTGGCCCATAGTATTTCTTGATTAAACACAAAGTAATGAAATAGATCAGCTACTTCTTTCCCCCATATGCGGCTCTATTCCTGTATTGGCAGTGCCTATGATTCTAGTACTTTAGGGGCTTGGGGCTATGCCTATTCTTATCAGCCTTTATCCTGTTTATGATGAAGCTTCAAATATTCTCTATAATTGAAAAAGATCCTCAAACATTTGTTTACTTCTTGGTTATTGATTATTCCTGCTTCAAATATCCTGCACCTTCTCTGAGGAATCATCTCTTACATTTTCCCCAGCACTTAAATTTTCCCCTATGAGTGAATAAAAATTCATTTAACAGAAAATCATCATGTGAGACACTGTGCCAAGTACTGGGCTACATTGGCAGAGAAAGACGAGGAAGGTTGGGTTACTTCATGATCACTCAACGAACATATGAATGATCTACCTATGTGCCTAATGCTTTATACTTATACTACAAGCTGTCCAGATAACTAAACAATGATGTGATTTCAGGTCATGGTTAAGGAAGTGGGAGGAGGTTGGTCCCATCCCACTCAGGATGAGGCTGACATGGGGCTTGCTTAAAACTGCCACATTCCAGTCGCCAGAGTGACTAGACAACACTCAGCAGCAGGAAGTGTGTGCAGCCTTGACAGATGTGCAGCTGGCCCTGGGCTCTGCAGTGTCCACTCAAGGCACTGTCTAAGCAATGAAGGCAGAGAATGAGGCACGGGAATCAGGGTCCCAGAGAATGGTACAAGGTCAAAATGGAAACGAGACCTCAAATAAAATGTGGCTGAGTTTCATAAAAGAACGTTTTTGTTAGAAGAATTTATGTTTTTGGCATTGTTATGCATTACTTGAAGCTCACAGAAAGACACCGGAGTGTGTGCAGCCCTCCTCATGGACAGGACAACCAAGGCCAACTCTGAATTTGCCTTCTACTGTGTTCATTCAAATGAAGCCACAGAAGTCCTGAAGATTACTCAGTAATTACTCACTGGATGTGCTTTAGGGAGACACAGGATATATAGGACACTGAATTCGTGACTTTGGGGAATTAAAAAAAGTAGAAAGATTGAAATTAAAATTTAAAAAAGACAAGGGGCTGAAAGGAGATAGTGTAATGGCTAGGAACCAAGGTGCAAATCCCAGGAAACAGGACCAGCCGCCATCCAGCCCTGCCAAGTATGGCTCTGAATGTCCCTAGCATGCTGGGGTAGCCCTAAGGGTCCTTAACACTGCGGGACCCATGTACCTCCACATTCTTAGCTCTAACCCACTTAGGCCAAGGGTTGGCTCTCTGGCTCTCTAATCACCTAACCCCTCTCCTAACCCCCTCAAAAAAGATAAAAACAGTTGTTTATTTTTAATTTGGGAACTGCATCTGGCTGAGCCCAGGACCTCTTCTGGGCTCTGTGTTCAGAGAACATTCCTAGTCATGCTCTGGAGACCATATGGGTGCCAAATAACAAACATGGTCAACGACATACAAGGCATGCACCATATCTTTCAAGCCCAAAACACAAAATCTTTTATAAGTGCTAAAAATCTTTGGAGAGGGACATAGAATGATTGTACTCATTTGTGTGATATAAAATAAAAGAAACAGCATGAGAATACTCCCCAAAGACAGAAATGAGAGGAAGACCATGGTGGGAAGGTTGCCACAAGTTGGGGGAGGGCAGTTAGGACAGAAAGGGAACCACTATGACAATGATAGTTGGAAAAGATCCCTCTGGACAAGAACTGAGTGCTGAAAGGAGGTAAAGGGACATATACATGATAACCTTTCAGTAATAGTATTGATAACCGCAGTATGAAAAGCAGAGGGGGGGAGGTGTCTGCCACAGAAGCAGACTAGGGAAGAAGGATGCAGGGGGGAAACTGGGATATTGGAAACGGAAAACGTATGGTGGTGAAGGGATGGGTTTGGGAACATTATATGATTAAAATCCAATCATTGTAACTGTGTAGCCTATGGTGATTCGATCACTTGATCATTTGATCACTTGAATCCCAATATTAATCGATTTGCTCGAGCAGGCGCCAGTAACATTTCCATTGAACCCTATCATGTGCCAATGTAGCCCAATGGCATCTGGTTGATTCAGGAATATGAAGAGCCTCAAATCGTTCCTTCAGGGTCTTGACAAGGAAGTCTGACCATCTTGTAGGTGGGCGGCCATGTGATCTTTTGACATCCCGTGGGATCCAGTTGGTAATACCTCTAGTCCAGCGGTTGTCTCCAAATCGCATTACATGTCCAGCCCATCTGATTTTCGATGCCTTGGCAAACGAGACAATGTCCCTGATTCTGGAATACGGACGGAGGTTGGAGCTCCGATTCCTTCTATCACTTGAGTGAGGCATGATATTCCAAGCATAGCTCTTTCGATTCCTCTCTGGGAGACCCGAATAGCATTCTCATCCTGCTTTCGTAGGGCCCAGGTCTCTGAGGCGTATGTTAATGCAAGGAGAATGGTGGGGTCAAAGAGATGTGCCCAGAGCCAGAGGTTCTTTGTCCTTTTAGCTATTTCTTCGATGCCTTTGAAGGCATTCCATGCCGCTCTCTTCCTCCTGTGCAGCTCAGGTTTTAGGTCGTTCATCATGTTGACTTCTCGACCTAGGTACACATAACTGCTGCATTCAGAGATGTTTGTTCCATTGAGAGTGAATGGGGCCTCTGGAACTAGTTCATTTTTCATAAACATGGTTTTCTGCAGATTCAGCTGTAGACCTATCTTTCCACATTCTCAGTCAAAGTCAGCCAGCATTTGTGCCGCTTGGCTAATGTTTGGTGTTCTTAGAACGATGTCATCAGAGAAGTGGAGGTGGTGTAGTTGCCAACCATCTATCTTCACTCCCATTCCTTCCCATTCTAATTGTTGCATGATGTTCTCGAGGGTGGCACTGAAGAGTTTTGGTGAAATGGTATCACCTTGTCGAACCCCTCTTTTCACATTAATGATCACTTCTTTGTAGATTGGTGAGATCCTGGTGGTGAATCTGTAATACAGCTCACGAAGGATCTTGATGTATTGGGTTTGAACACACTGTTTGGCTAGGGCTTCGATGACTGCTTCAGTCTCCACAGAATCAAAGGCTTTCTGTAAATCAATGAACATGAGACAAAGCAGCATATTGTACTCCCTACAAACCTCAATGAGGTTGGTTACTGTGTGGATATGGTCGATTGTGCTGAATCCTTTCCGGAAGCCAGCTTGCTCGCATGGTTGTCCTTCATCTAGTGTTCTGCCAATCCTGTTCAGGATGACTCATGTAAACAGCTTGTAGATGATGGACAACGGGTAGATGGGGCGATAGTTGCCAATGTCGTGAGTGTCTCCCTTCTTGAACAGTAGAACTGTCCTGCTGGTTTTCCATCGGGGAGGAAAACCTATCCTATCTTGCATTCAGATAGGTAGCGTGTGAAGAGCCGAGCTAGTGTATTGATGAGTACCGACGGCAGATTCTTCAGGTGTTCGGGTCTGATTTTGTCTGGGCCTGGTGCTGTTCCTTTCTTTACCGATGAGATGGCATGTTGGATTTCAGAAGGAAGAATGTTGGGAATGACATATTCATCCTGTGGAATTTGGTATGTGGACAGGTGGATGTGGCTATCAAAGAGATTTGAGTAGAAGTCCTGGATAATCTTCTCCATTGCCTTTCTGGAAGATGAGATAGATTCATCAGGGCATTGGAGGGCAGTCATCTTGGTCTTATAATTGGCGAAGGACAGGAGGGCGGTGCGAATGCTTTTCCCGGCTTCTGCTGCATCTTCCAGTATTTCTGCTCTTCTGTCTTTGAGGTCTTCTTTTTCACTTCTCTGCACTGTTTAGCAAGCTTGGACATTAGCATTTAGTCTCCTGAGGCTCGTGCCTTGCCACGTTGGCGAATGAGCTCAAGAGTTTCTGAAGACAAGCATCCCTCTGTGTCTTTCTCCCCTCTCGGCATTCTTTGCACAATCATGGAGGTGCTGAACCAGTCGGTTGTATTCTTCATCGATGTCATCAATGATGGTATCTTCCCATGTTGCTGCAATGGTGCCAAAGAGTTCCCATTTGGTGGTCATTCTGGGAATTCTCTTCTTAAAACTTTGCAGCCTTTTCTCCCAGTTGCAGGAAGTAGAATTTTGCATGAAGGAGACAGTGGTCCGATCCTGCTTGGAATTTGGGGGACGACAGCAACATCAGTCAAACAAAACTGTCGATTGAAGATGATGTGGTCAATTTCATTTGTGGAACTGTCCGCCAGGGAGATTCCCATGTCCAACGTTTCGCTTCAGCCTTCTGGAACTGTGAGTTCCCACTAATGGCGTTGGTGGACATGATGAACTCAGATAGTCTCTCACCCTGTTCGTTCCATTCTAGGCCATGGGTTCCGATGTGGAGTTCTTCAGCCGATCTTCTTGGTCCTATCTTGGCATTAAAATCACTGACTATGATCTTGTAGAAGGTGTGATCTTTTTATAGAACTCCTCCAATTCCATGTAGAATTTCTCAATTTCATCTTCTTTGTATGTGGGTGTTGGTGCGTAGACAATGACGATAGAAATTGCTGGCAGTGGGCCACATCTCTTCAAGTGTAATTGTCCTATTCGGTTTGTTAGGCATTCAAATGAATCAATGTTGACGGCCATGTTCGTGTTGACAAGGACACCAACGCCACTGATGCCTCTTTTTGTCGCATGTTCCAAGAAACAATTCTTCTCCGTGTCAAATACAGCATGATGCAACTGACACCTCCTCATCTCAGTCAGACCAATGATGTTGTACTTGATCTTTTGCACTTGCACCATCAGATCATCAATATATGCTTCCGATGCCAGTGTACGTGCATTGAAAGTACAGACAATCGTTTTAGTCCTTCTTCGTTTTGGCAGTCTAGGATGGCCGTGAAATTTTATCAGGCACTGCTTGTTCACCTTTCTTACTGCTGCCGTATTAAGGGCTCTTTCGGGGTGAGGAAAATAAACATTTCTGTTACTGGATTTGGCATATCGAACACGCATTGGACAGCTTGCCAGGCTCTGCCATGCAGGCACTATATTCTCATTACTTTGTGGGGCTCTCTCAGAGGGGTGGGTAGAATATTTATAGTAATTTGGAGGTAAATGGTGATTCGATAAAATAATTTAACAATAAATGAAAGAAAAACCTTTGTAGTGGTGAAAGCAGATCTTGAAGTCTAAGCAAAGCATCTTGGTTGCTTCAGGCAGAGCAGACTCCAGGCAAAGCTGGGTGAAAGCATTCAGGGAAAGTGACAGGTCGGCACTGTACAGGTTGCCCTGGCTTTTAAGTCAGAAAATCTAAATTTTTGTTCTGATCTGCCTTTTCATAGTTTCCCTTTTTGATTTTGTTTTTGTTTGGGGGCCACACCCTGCAGTGCTCAGAACTTACTCCTGGCTCTGCACTCAGGGATCACTCCTGGTGAGGCTCAGGGGACTGTATGTAGTGCCAGGGATTGAACCCAGCTGTGTGCAATGGAAGTTTCTTACATGCTGTACTATCTTTCTGGCCCCAGTTTTCCTTTCTGAGACTTGTGCTGATTTGCCTTGGCTGTCTTCCTTAAACGAAGTAGGAATGATAAATACCAGTTTCTGTTCAATCTTCCAACTTGACACTTGGATGAAGTCAGTCATGTCTCTGTAAGATCCAGCAGAGGGCCTAGGATTCAGTGAGGCACCATCTCAGAAATGTTTATTTTTTTCTATTGGACCAACATAAATTCCTTACCCAAGATTATGTGCTCCTTCCTTGGCTTATGTTGAAAATTACCAGTCATGGAATTTACCATCACTTTTAGACAATTTTGATGACAGCTAACATTAGTGAGCATTTGTAATGAATGTGCCAGGAAGCATGCAAAGTGCCCTGCCTACACTCATTTACTCTCCCATTACTCATGATGGAGGCTCATGATTGTGGAGAAAGACGCAGTCTCAGGGACGGCAGATCACATCCCTGATTGCAACAAATAGGTGACAAAATTATTCTTTTTTATTTATTTTTCAAAGAAAATTGGAACTTTGACTATGAAGGGAAAGATAAGCCTAGAAAAATAATATACTGGGTAAGGTTCTTGCATTTCATGGCTGACCCAGGTTTGATCCCCAGCACCACATATGGCTTGTGGGACCAGAAAGCGGGCAGAGTAAGAAGGAGGAGGAAGACCAGGGTGATACATATATGTGATTGAGACATGTACCCTACTTTTCTCATCTCATCACACCCCTGAGAGAAACACATACCTCGTCTCCCCTTCCAGGCTCCTGACCTCTACAACCATCTGCTGGAGCTAGAGCCATAGCACAGTGAGTGTTTGTTCGACCGGTGCGATCCCCAGTCCTCCCTTCTCCTCCCAACAGAAGCATTGTCAAGAGTAATTCCTGAGTACAGAGGAGCAACCTCTGAGCATTGTCAGGTGTGACCCCAAAAGCAAAAAATAAATAAATAAAATAAACATTTATATTTAAAAAAAAAAAAAAAAAACAGGAACAACTTTGCCAGCACTTATTATGGGAGTCAGCAGACACCAGGAAAGTTTCTCAGTCTTTATTTTGCCTGTACATCAAAAAAGAAAAAGGATATTTGGGGATGGTTATGTTGTGTTTTGCAGCGTGACAGACTGAGCCCAGGGCCTCACACACAAGGCACGTGATCAGAGGCTGAGCCACACTCCCAGACCCACAGCCAATTTTTTAGAGGTTGTACTGCCTGTGACCCAGGTTAGTGTCATTTCCACTTGCAACATTTCAGTGGCATTTGAGTTTTCAGGGAATGTGTGCTCTGGCAGTGCACGGCGGCTAGTAGAAGCCTTGTTCTGCAAAATTCCAGAGACTGGCTGGCAGCCTTCCCCAGAGCTGGCCATGAACTCGGCAGCCTTCACTGTCGTCACCTGCAGGATGGGTTTAACATGACCCTTGGCTACCTCACAGGGCAGTTGTAAAAGTAAAGGAATCCATGCATGGCAGGAACAGTCAAGCTTGGCCATTGTAAAACAATGAGGTGGGCTTTTTTTTTACTTTTTTGTAATTTTTTAAATTTTTTATTATTATAGCACCGTGAGACAGACATTTACAAAGCTGTTCATGATTGGGTCTCAGTCATACAATATTGCTGCACCTATACCTACACCAGTGCCCGTTTCCCACCACCAATGTCCCCAGATGCCTTCCCCCACCCTCAGAAACTCGGGGACGTAACTATAAATATGGGCAGGGACAAAGTTCTGTAGCAGAGCGCAGCAGAGACAGAGACCTCAAACCTAGGCGTAACTGTTCTCTGTAGCCTGTGGACTCTGAAAATTATGTTGTGGATAAAATACAAGAAATGGTGAGCACAGGTGTTTATGCGCCCCCACCTTTTTTTGTGGGTGGGCGAAATACCCAGCTATGCTCAGGGCATATCCCTGCCTCTGTATTAAGGGATCATCCCTGGTGGTGCTCATAAGACCACATGCAGTGGTGAGGATGGAACCTGAGTCAGCAGCATGCAAGTGTGCAAGGTCAGCATCCGGGATGTACCTGCTGTACTATCTCCTTGCGCTGTTATGTTCTCACTTGCAATGCGACACTATTATATGTAAATGCTTGAGGTGGAGACTTCAGACCATGTCCCACAGCCAACTGGCTCTTGAGCGATGAGGTCTGAGTTTTTCATTATCGCCAGCAGAATTATTGTTTTGCTCAAAGACAGTCTTGTATGTGAGAGGACATCATAAATCATGCCACTGTAAAGTGAGGCTGACCTATTTTTTAATATTTGAGGGGCTTTTATTTATTCCTTCCTTTTTATTTATTTCTTATATTCTATCTACTACAGAAAACAATCTTGCTTAAAACAACTTCTATTCAATGAGTGCTGGAGTAGTAGCCATAGCAATCAGGGAAGAAAAGGAGATTAAGGACATCCAGATAGGAAATGAAGAAGTCACGCTGTCACTATTTGCAGATGACATGATATTATACCTAGAGAACACTAAACTCTCTACGAAAAAGCTCCTAGAAACAATAGATACCTATAGCAGAGTGTCAGGGTACAAATCTCACGGTGGTATAATAAAATACTTAAAAAAAATCAGTGGCTTTCCTATATACAAATAACAAAAGAGAAGAAAGGGATATCAAAGAAACCATCCCATTCACAATTGCACCACTAAAAATCAAATACCTAGGAATCAGTTTGACTAAGAGTATAAAAGATCTGTACAAAGAAAACTAAAAAACTTTACTTCAAGAAATAAAAGAGAACCTGGAAATGGAGACACATTCCCTGCTCATGGATTGGGAGAATTAACATTATCAAAATGGCAATACTCCTTAGAGCTTTATACAGATTCAGTGCAGTCCCTATAAGGATACCCATGACATTCTTCAAAGAAATTGACCAAACACTCCTGAAATTTGTATGGAATAATAAAACCCCTACGAACAGCTAAAGCAATCCTTGGGAAAAAGAAGATGGGAGATATTACTTTCCCCAACTTCAAACACTACTACAAAGCAGTCATAATTAAAATGGCATGGTGTTGGTATAGAGACAGACCTGTAGACCTATGGAATAGAATGAATATCTTGACACACACTCTCAATATATGATTGCTTAATCTTTGATAAAGAAGCAAAACATATTAAGTAGAGAAAAGAAAGCCTTTTCAACAGGTGGTGTTGGAAATACTGGGCAACTGCATGTAAATAATGAACTTAGACTTTCTTCTAATACCATGTACAAAGGTCAGATCAAAATGGATCAAATGTCTCAACATCAGACATGAATCTATAAGGTATATAGAAGAAAACAGGAAAACGCTTTAGGACATCAAATCTAAAATAATCTTCAAAGATGAAAAACCACTGACAAAACAAATGGAAGCAAATATAAACAAATGGGATTATATAAAACTGAATATCTTCTGCACAAAAGAAATGGTGACCAAGATACAGAGACAGCCCACAGACCGGGAACAAATATTTGCTCAATACCCATCTGATAAGGGGTTAATATCCAGGATATAGCTGGCACTGGTAGAAGTTTACCAAAAGAAGACAACCAACCCCATCAAAAAAATGGGGAGAATAAATGAACAAAAACTTCCAAAAAAGAAGAAATTTGAATGGCCAGAAGGCATATGAAAAGTGCTCTTCATCACTAATCAACAGAGAGATGCAAATCAATACAACAATGAAGTATCATTTCACACCACATAGATTGGCACACATCCAAAAGAGCAAGAACAACCAATGCTGGCAAGGATGTGGTGAGATACACTCATCCACTGTTGGTGGGAGTGAGGACTGGTCCAGCTCTTTTGGAAAACAATATGGGCATTCCTCCAAAACTAGATATTGAGCTCCCATTTGACCCAGCAATACCACTTCTTGGAATATACCCTGGAGACCTAAAAACACACAGAAGAAACACCATCTGCACTTCGATATTCATTGCAGCATTATTCACAATAGCCAGAATCTGGAAACAACTTGAATGCCCAAGAACAGAAGACTGGCTAAAGAAACTGGTACATCTACACAGTGGAATATCATGAAACTGTCAGAAAAGATGAAGTCATGAAATTTACATGCAAATGGATGTACATGGAGATTATCCTGCTGAGTGAAATTAGTCAGAAGGTAAAGGACAAATATAGAATGACAGCATTCATTAATGGGATCTAAACATATACCAGTGTTCTACTAATTGTGGGAAATGATAACTCCACACTAGAACTTAACTTTGAATGTACACAAAGGGATTTACATGATAATCCCTAAATGTCCATAGGGAAACTCACAGTGTGTAAGAGTAACAAAGAGAAAGATAGTGAGAGAGAGAGAAAAGAGGAAAATTACCTGCTATAGAGGCAGGCTGAGGGAGAGAGAGGGAATTTGGGGACATTGGTGGTGGGAATAGGGGCACTGGTGGAGGGATGGGTGCTGGAAAAATGTATGACTGAAACCCAATCACGAACATCTTTTTAATTGTATATTTCATGGTGGTATAATAAAAACTTTTAAAAACAGATGAGGGGCCAGAGCGATAGTCCAGCGGGTAGGGCGTTTGCCTTGCACGCGGCCGTCCTGTGCCAGCCCAGGTTCAATCCCGGCATCCCATATGGTCCCCCAAACACCGCCAGAAGTAATTCCTGAGTGCAGAGCCAGGAGTAACCCCTGAGCATTGCTGGGTGTGACCCCAAAAAGCAAAAAAAAAACGATGAATTCTGATTAATGGAAGTGTTTATAAATGTCCATAATGTCATCAGCATTGTTAAAGCAAGATAGGATATATATATATGTATAGTATGTGTAAAAATATATATGTCTGTGTGTACAAACATATATATACATATATATGTATACATATACATACAAATATGCATATTTTCATGTATATTTCTCATATATGTTTACATATAGAAACATATTTTCACATATATATTTCATAATATTTTTTCAGAAAACCAATCCTAGAAAATAGGTCCCCATCACATGTGAGGAGTCAATTCATTGAGATCAGGGGAAACACTGTTGCTTAGAAATGTCCTTGGGGGGCGGGAAACTGGCCATGCCTGAAGAGTCTAGCAGCACAGTGGCACAACTCCCAGGTGGCGGCAAGTTTTCTTGTTCTCTTCTGTACTTTATCCTGGTTTTTCCACCCAAGTTTATGAGGAGATCAACCCCTAGAGAATTGTCACTCCTGACTGCAGATTTCACTTCCTCCATGTCACAAGGCCAAGGGTGCTAATGATGAGCATGGAAGGCCAATGTCTGAGATTTCACAGGGACGCACTCAGAGTTTCCTAAGGGGCTGTGACATGCAGACACATTGGGGAAATGTCAGCTTGTGGGAGAAGTAGCTGGGGTGCACAGCTGCCCTGCTGGAGGTGCTGACTTCCACCCAGCAAGCCCTCTCCAGCACCAATGGGTTAGTTCTGGTGCTTCCCAGCCCAAACCCCACTATAGGCCTGAACTAAACCGGAACCATTGGGACTCAACCACAGGGCCATTAATACATCATTGGGACTGGTTTTTTTTTTTTTTTTTTGCTTTTTTTGGGTCACACCCGGCAATGCTCAGGGGTTTCTCCTGGCTTTGCACTCAGGAATTACTCCTGGCGGTGCTCGAGGGACCATATGGGATGCCGGGATCGAACCCGGGCTGGCACTAGCCAGCCGTGTCCAAAGGCAAACGCCCTACTCGCTGGACTATCGCTCTGGCCCGGGACTGTTTTTCTTTTTATACAAACAGACCATTGGCCTGGCCACCCAGCACCAACATACAGCCCCATATAACATCGTGTGGTCTCCCAGCATCACCAGACATATCCCTGGAGGTCCCCAGGTTCCCCACTGAGCATCATTCCATCGTCAGTGAACTGTCCACCTGGCTGGCTGAGAACCACAAATCCCCTATAATCCCCCTGAACACTGGGGGCCAAGTGATGGCACAAAGAGTGGAGTTTGGAGTTGCTTTGCATGCAGTCAACCTGGATGTGATCCCTGGAATCCTATATGGACCCCTTGCTCACAAGGAGTGATTCCTGAGCATAGAGGCAGGAATAACCCCTGAGCACCAGTGGGTATGATTCAAAATTTTTTTAAAAAATCATACACACAAACACAACTCAAAACAAGTGTCTGACTCGCATTCCAGAACATCTACAATAGTTCGAGCAAGTGCTTTCCTAAGACTTTCTACCATTTTAAGAAATTGTTATTGTAGCAATACCTGTTTCTAAGATGCCAGGAATGCCGAGTATTATGGGGCACCCTCCCTACATTTTTTTCAGAACCTCATTAGCACTGGACAGCATAAATACCCTCTAGCTCCATCTCAGAGATAAAGGCACCGATGTGAATGTCAGTCACCTGCTCAGGGAAACACATTAGGGCAGACTTTCTGGGCATCAGATTGACCTGGCACAGGTGATAAAATGAGATCATGCTTGCAGGAACTGTTTGTATAAACAGAAAAATACTGCAGGCATGACCTTTTCAATGAACAACCATTTCATTCGGAAGTGAGGGACAATGAAAATGATATTTTAGGGGCCTCATTATGGACACCAATCAACTCAAATCAAATATCTGAACTTGAATAAAGTAGCAGTTGCATCTCTTTCTGTGACATTAGTGATATTAGCACCTTCCACAAAGCACTCCCCACTGGCCTTTGCCAATATCTATGGGGTGAGGAATGAACAGTGAGAAGGGTGAAAAAGGCTTGTTCAGAGGCGGCCTAAAAAAGGAGGAGATGGGGACCTGGGAGACATCCTCAGCATGCAGATGCAAAAGAATATGGCCCCTCAGTCACCAAGAAGACCAACCTGTAAATTCCTTAGACAAAATATCACCCAGCCTAGAAACTCATCCATTCATCCATGCAAATATTTTTTTTTTTGCTTTTTTAGGTCATGCCAGCTATGCTCATGGGTTACTCCTGACTCTGCACTCAAGAATCATGCCTGGTGGGAGAATCACTCAGGGGGGAATCAACTGGGTTGCAAGGGATCGAACCCAGTTGGCTGTATACAAGGCAAATGCCCTCCCCGCTGTGCTGTCGCTCCTGCCCCACATCATCCATGCAAGTTAATCAGGCTTTATTTTTTTTTGCAGGGGTGGTGGGTCTGGGAGGCTCCCACACGGTGCTCTGGAAGCCTGGGCTGGAATATGGAGTCTACTTTGCCAGCTGGGCTGGGTTCAAAACAAGGGCTGCAAGTGTAATGCTGAGAGTCCCAAACCTGGGATACTCAAGTCCACCCAGCCAGTGCTGGCCCCCAGGGTGACTCCTGACAGTGCTCACAGGCCTCAGGTCTGCACCTGATAATGCTCAGGGCACCGCGTGGGGCGGGGAACTCAAATCCAGAGTGGGTGCTTGCTCAGCTCCCTGTCCCAGTCCTCATCAGGGGCGCTCCCTCAGGGTAGGGAAGAACTCTGAGGCCTGGCTCTTCCAGCGTGACATACAGCCTGCCTGTATGACATACTGCAGCCTGGCCCCACTATCTGGGACAATGTGCCCTTGATCTCTGCTAGACAGGAGCCACTGGAGTGGCTGGTGCCACAGCAAAGCCCAATCAGCCACACACAGACCGTTGGCTCATGCAGTATCTCTTGGCAACTGTGAATTGCTGGCTTGGACCAATGATTGTGACTCTCGTGAGAGTTTAAGGGGTTAAAGCACTTCCCATACATGCAGCTGCCCCCACCTCTGGTGTAGATGCAGTATCTCATACCCTGAACACCCCAAGTGACTCCTGAGCATTGCAGGGTGTGGTACAAAGAGAAAATGAAGAAACAGGCTCCCTTAGGGTGGCAGCCATGACTCTCTGTGGGACTTCTGTGCTTAGGGACAAGCCCCTGCTGGGCCACCCCCAACCACGGGGTGGTTTGCTCCCACTCATCTTTGCTCCCACTCATCTGTTTGCTCCCACTCATCTTTGTCAAAGAAAAAATGCTCCTCTCTCCAGTGAATCTGTTTCACGCAAGTCAAAGAGCTGTTACAGGAAGAGAAGCAGCATTTCCCCAAGCTCCAGCCTGGCAGGGCCTCCATGTCAAAGCATATATGTAAGTCTGGGCTGTTCTCTTTACTGTCTTAAACTTCTGTCTCACCCAGTGGCAACCAGTGTCTCTGTACCTGACTTCAAAACAGTGTTGAATGGAGAATGAAGACGGGTGTTGGAGCTGAATACAACAGGCAGTAGAGACAGAACAATGGATGATCCAGTGCATGGTCATATCAGTGAGGAGGGAGTCCAGAGCAGAGCAGCCGGCCATGTAAAGGGTAATGCCTGCTGAGGTTGAGCAACTGGGACACAGGGCAGGCTAGTGGGATAGGGAACAGGAAGGAGTGGCAGATCTAGCCAGCAAGTGGCTTTTGAGACTTCAGAAAAAAATAGCAGTTCTGGTCTCAGAACCAGGGTGTAGAGCCGAGGCTGAATGCCAAAGGCGAAGCATTCGACTCCAGGCCTCAGGAACGAGCCCGTTCCCAGGGTGGAGCCGCGGAGGCAAGCTGCACTTCTCCCAATCCAGGAATGCGTCTCGTGTTCTGTGCCAACCTCTTAGTGATTAGACAAGCACCCAGCAAGAATTGATTCACAGACAAATTTCACTTAGAGGGGAAGTGTGAAAGAGGCAGAAATTTGTCATTATGAATTTGGACACTCTGCTGGGGTGGGCCCTTCAGTGGATTTTTTTTTTATCTGGGATTCTGTGACTAAGCAATGAGCCATGGTCAGTTAACAGCAAGACCCAGTAACCTTAGATACACGGTAAAAACCTCCCGCCACCACCCAGAGTCATCATGTCCTAAGCTTCTGTAGGGTGGCAGCATCTGGGAGCTCAGAGAGGGTGTTCGCCTGGGGCAGGACAGGGAATGGAGCTTTTCCACACACCCAAGCAAGGCCATCTACTGCCCCCCCACTCCTGAAGCCCCTTTATTTCATCTATCTAGAAACACCTCCCAGTAAGAAACACTCCACAGACAGATGAAGAAGTAAAGGAAGAGCAAATGGCACTGGCCCCACCGAGTGCCCTATTCAGGACAGGACATAAACACAACACAAGCGGAAATTAGCTCGGACACTGTTTGCAGCGTGGTACAAAACACCACCCGGTGAGTCTGAGTCTGGAAGGAGAACTTGACTGAGAAATCGATCTTTGCTGTGAGGCCAGCCATCCAGGGTACCTGCCACAAAGCTGGAACAAAACGCAGTTTATTGCTGGGTTTATAAAAGCTCTCAGATAGAAGCAATTAAGCCATCTCTGCCTCTGGGGACATCCCATTTTGCATCAACAAATGTCATGTCATCCTTAAGGGTGCCGATTTCCACTGAAGAACTCCCAATTATTCATATTGCTGGGGGTAAATTCTGGTTTTCTTGCTGATGGTCCCATTACCTCTTTTCCTTTCCCCTCTTCACACTAGCCCCTCCAAAAGAAGGAAAAGACAGAATGCAGCTTCGGGGACTGTTTCTTAAACAAACCACAAGGTCAACTTTGCAGCATTTAAATAATGGGTGTTATTTCCCAGGGTTCCAACCATCCTCTTTGAAGCCACATCACAAATAAATCTACTTCATTTTCACAGAGCTCACTGTTCTATTCAGGTTGTAGAAAAAGCACTTTTGGATCTTTCACTGATTGTTCTAGATGGATGCAAAGTTTTCCCATTGTTCTACATCAAGGAATCTCTCTTGGGAAAGGAGGGAAGGAAATAAAGGAAATGGAATTCGGAAGAACTAGTCTGTACTTGAGTAGGGCCCAGAGGCGTCAGAGCAGCAGTGACACTGGATTGAGCATAGGACAGTCACAGAAGGAACTTTCCAGGCACACAATCAATATCTTACTCTCTACCGGGAGAAGGAAGTGACTGAGAGGCCTTCCTTGACTCCATGAGCCAATGGATTCCTCCTGCACTCTCCACTGCCCTGTGATCTCAGCTCTTGAGCAAAAAAAAAAAAACAAACAAAAACCAGTAACCAGGCTGGAGACTTGGGGCGGGCCCGTTGGCACCTGACAACCAGCAAGCATAGCGCCTTCTGTCCACAAAGCACCAGGAAACAGGACAGAGACCAGTGATCTCAGAGACACCGCCATATTAGGACACAGCCAGACCCCTTTTGGTGACAAGCCCTCCTCACCCTCCAGGGCCCAAATGAATATTTTCTATGTGAAAGTGCACAGACCCAAATAGTGTGGGCTTGAACTGCAGTCACTGCCAATACTTAAACATTTATTCAGCCCGTTCTGCTAAAAGTAACTGTCAGTGCTTTGCTTATGTCTTTTCACCTCCAAGCACCTCCAAGCACCTCAGAGAGCTTTGCTGTCATCAGTGACCTGGGTCTCGGGCTAGCCCAGACTGAGAGAGATGCCAGGTGAAAGCTGCCAAAGGACAGGCGGGCATGTCCGTGAACCCAGCCCCTTTGTTTTTGTTATTTCTCTTATTTGCGGTGCTGGGGATCAAACCCTAGGCCTCCTACATGCATGGCTTGACCTGAGTCACACTCCCAACTCCCTCAGCCCCTCTTCTGCATACTTCTCCTACCACCAGCTGCAGCCTGCATGGTGCCCTGAGAATCGTACATGTCACAGATATCGGATTTGTGTTGTGGATCTGTGCCTTTCTTCCACCGCAGCCCCGTTTCCTTCTTGTGGCCCCCTGGACTACCGGTTGGTCCCCTAGTCTTGTGCCATGGCCCTTCCATTTACACAATTTTCACTGGGCCCCATTTCATGCCCACTCCTGCTTTGACCAATCCCTTCCCCAAATTGAGAGGCTCCAGGAGGGCTCTGGGGTCAGTCCTAGTGCAGACTTGACCTGTTGACTGGTAATGGAAAGAATTCTGACCATGGCCAAATCAAGCTGGTTTTCTTTCCTTTTTTTTTTTTTTTTTTTTTTTGCTTTTTTGGGTCACACCCGGCGATGCTCAGGGGTTTCTCCTGGCTCTGCACTCAGGAATTACTCCTGGCGGTGCTGGGGACCATATGGGATGCCGGGGATCGAACCCGGGCCGACACAGGCCGGCCGCGTGCAAGGCAAACGCCCTACCCGCTGGGCTATCGCTCTGGCCCCTCTTTCCTTTGTTTTTAAGAGTAATCGGAGGGGAAGCTTTGAAGTCATTCTCGTACTTTGAGGAGGGTGAGTGGGGAAGAACAGCAGATGAATGTCAGTCCTGAACTCTTTAGCCCCCTGAGGTGAGACGGACATACCTCTCCCAGGCACTCCGTGGAGCCAATGGCCAGAAGAGGAGAAACTGAGACCAAGGCCAGTAGCCCTGATGGCCTTTATGTACCAGTCAGGCCACTGGGACTCCCCAGCCACCCAATATGCTACCCTGACATGGTCCTCACACCCTCTTCAGGCCTATGAAGGCCTATGATGGTGCCCCTAAAATGCACCATCCACTGGACCTCAGCATCCTCTGCTTTTCACTCTCAAGGAATCCTCGGCTCTCCCTCCTTTCTGCCACGTGTGTCTTGCTCAGGTTTTTGTCTGCGACATGAGAAGCCTAGACAGCCCTCACACCCACTGAAAGCACTCACTGTGCCTTTGCTTATCGGAATATAGTGGTTCCTGCAAGTCTGAAGCAGGCAGGTAGTCAGGCAACAGGTCTCAGGGGTGTCATAAAACCAAGATAGCATTGAAAAAAGTGACTGTCACTAGTCCTAAAGTAGCAAGGCTGGACCCACTTTGTGGAGACCGGAACTGAGGTCTGATGAGACTACGGGGGTCGTGCAGGCCCAAGAAGGCTGACACCCAGAGAGAAGCTGCAGCAGGAATGATGGTTACGACAGGACATGACGGTGGACCACCAAGTTCTTCATCTTGACAATGCCTTAGCAACAAAGTGACTTTCTGGGTAGAAAGTCCCACATGGAGGCAGTCTGAGCGAAAATCTGCAAATCAACTCTTCAAAGGTCAGCAGGGCACTTTACACTCTGCGGTTGGACTGTGTCGCTGCCTGAGACATGTACTTTCAGATCTGCCCGCTCCGGAGGAGCCAGTGCCCCCTCCATCTGTGTAGCTCTCTGTATGTCATTCCACCTGGTCTCTGTCCTTCCTCTAATCTCTAAATGAGACTATTTGACGTCACTCTTCACCTTCTACTGAAATTTTGTTTTGTGAGGGAAAGCAGCTGGCTGAGAAGACAAGGCAAGGTCTAAAACTAACTTTCCCTTCCTGCAAAGAGCAATTCCTCACTCCATTCTAGCCTGGGTTCTGTGGCTCCCTAAGAAACCAGCGGCAGGATGGTCTCATGTGCAGGGCAGAATAGGTAGAACCCAGGTGCAGTCTAACAACTGCTTTGTGGGGTTGACCCGACACAAGGACTGTATAGTTTCGGGGTTCATCAAAGACTCTCGACTGCCCTAGAACCCTGAGGCACTTTCCCAGGTGACTGAGGGGGAAGAATAATAAAGTGGTAGACTCCCTTCTTGAGACCTCCACCTCTCTCCTCCCCTCATCAATTAAGTCACCTGCAGTTGCAGGACGCCTAAAAGCCTCTGCATCTGCCCTGGATTGCCTCCTGCAGGTCACTTCGTAGATAGGGGGTAGTCTAAATGTGGCAGTTTATCTGACCATGTATTCTGTACTGGCTGGTATAAATATTCTCTCATGCTACCACAATCATCGTGGGACTAGCTAGATCTTTCCAGCATATTTGCCTGGCCACGTTGGATCTCTAAGTAATTAGACCAGAGAGAAATGCTGTTTGCCTCCAAGCAAGCAAGCATGGCTCCCTTTACAGGGCCTTTACACATGGTGGCCGCCATCTTGGCCTACACGTGGCTGGGGTTCTAGCTGGGAATCCTAAGCACTGGGTTTTTCCTATTGCTGATTTGTATGCTTGAACCTGTGATAAGTAAAGCCTTTTAAAACTGCATCGGATTCCTGAGTCTTCATCGGTTCCCCACCGGCCGGAGGTAGAAGGAAACTCACTTCCCAGCACTGTCGGGGACCGAGGCAGCATTCCCGACAACCTGCAACAGAAGTTAAAGCAATGTTTTGCCTTTTCTTCCGCAGAGAACAGAAAGGGAGGGGAGGTGCTGAGGACAATCTGCCCTACGGTTCACAATACTAAGGGGTCAGATAGATAGTACAGCAGGGACGAAGCTTGTTTTACAAGCAGCCAACTTGAGCGTGATACCCAGCACCAAGTATGGTCCTCGGAGCCTGCCATAGGTGATTCCTGAGTGCAGAGTCAGAGTCAGCCCTGAGCACTTCAGGTACTGCCCAAACTCCATCCACCAAAGGAGCTTTTAATACTAGATAAATAGGCCACAGAACTGGCTAGACAGTACTTATGCATTCAGCAAATATGTAGTGAGCTTCTAGATAAAGGCACTGGAAGCATGTACTTTAAAAAGAGTAGGAAGACCAAGTATGCCTGGATCCACCACTTCAGAGAGTCCTGTACATACTCAAAGCAGAGGGAGTGACTCTGGGAAAGCGTGAAGTAGCTTAAGAGATGGGGTGGGAACACTTAAAGCCCCTGAGCCAGAGGGAGAATGACTGTGTATTCAAATGTTTGAAGAGCTGTTGTAGGAGATTAGATTCATTTTCTATGGCCCTTAAGTGTTGGGATCCATGGGTGGACATGTTGAGGAGGCAGAGCTTGGGTCTCAATGGAAATAAGTACCTTCACAACATTATTATTAAGCCTTGAGTGCTAATGATTTTTTCATCACTGAAGACATATTAATTCTAGAGGAATTAAACAAATACCCTCAGTGTCAAAGTGGGAGTTCAAGAAGCTCTAAAGAGGGGGAATAAATTTAAAGTACTTTATGATGTGGGGGAATAAATTTAAAATACTGTATGATGCTTATATTCCATGAGAATTAGAAAATGGAATTTTTATACTCCTCTTGTCAGTTTCTGGATACTAATTCCTCCTTGGTCTTCTATTAAACTCGTCAAATTTGAATAATTAACATGTAATAAGACCATGAATTTATTTTTAGTCTTGTTGTGTCCTAATATTTACAAAGTGTTTGATTCATGTCTTGAGTTTATCTCATTCTATAAATGAGAAAATGAACATTTCAGTTCAATAAAACAAAAATCTCGGAAAGATTCGTTGTACTAATAATGGTCTGATTCTTGGGCTGAATGGTGAATTCAGTCTATTCCATTTATATGGTGAATGCCTATTCTATTTATCTTTCTGTCTGTCTCATTGAAATGTTACTACTAAATTATAAGGGAAGAAAAACAGCTTACATTAAGACTGGCTAGATTCTCATTTCTACTTAGTGACTATAAAAATAAGCATTTTCAGATGGGGCATCTTCCTTCCTGAGAGGTCCACCAGCTGTCACTCCTAATTTCCTGCAACATATAAATGGTCCAGCTCCACAACTAATCTCAAAAAAAGAAGCCAAACTACAGAACTGTCCCAGGTAGAATGATTCCCAGGCTGAAAACTCTGGTCTTCTTGAAATGGGCTGAGCAAATTCCCTCCCTTCCAGAGAGGTCTAGCAGCCACTACACCCAACAGCCTCCCACATGTAAATGGTCCAGGTCATGGGCCAGAAAGATGTAGGACATTTGTGTTGCATGCCATGTGTCTGATCTGGGTTTGACCCCTGGGAGCATGTGGCTGTATATGCCACTGCACAACACACCCTCACAGTACTAACAGTCCAGTAGAAACACAGAAAATTTGGTGGTTAGAAGCCCACCAAACTCAATATATGAAAACCATAACACAAAAGGCTTAACCAGCACCTTCTAGCTCAGTAAATCCTTAGCTAATGACTTTAGTAACACCACTGTGAAATATAACAATTACCATAAATTAAATTTTATTGATCTATTTTCTGATCATTCTATTTATGTTTTGTTGAAACCAGCAATGTGTAATAAATTTGTGCCTACTGGAAGGGCAGATTTGAGGGGTGTGGGTAACTGGAGACAGTGATGAAAGGAAGGTCATACTGGCAGTGGAATTGGTGTTGCAACATTGAATGCCTGAAACAACTCTATCTAAACAATAATAGGAAATGACAACTTTGTAAATCACGATGCTTAATTTTTTTTGAGAAGGAAAAAGGGAGTTATAGAGATAGTACAAGGGGTAGGGTGCTTATCTTGCATGCGGCTGACACAGGTTTGATCTGTAGCATCCTATATAGTCCCTTGAGCACCACCAAGTGAAGTAATTCTTGAGTACAGAGCCAGGTGTAAGCCAGAGCACAGTCAGGTGTGGCCCAAAATAAATAACTAAATAAGTAAATAAGGGTAAGAGGGAACTTAAGAAAAAGAATGCCAGGGGCCAGAGACATAGTACAGCTTGTAAGGAGTTTGCTTTGCATGTTACCGGCCCAGATTTTATTCCCCCACCCCACATGGTTCCCTGGGCACCACAAGGAGTGATCCCTGAGTGTACAGACAAGAATAAGTCCTGAGTAAGACAGGGGTGCACCCACCCACTGCCAAAAAACACTCCCATGTGAGTTTGATCAATTATAATCTTAAGCCAGAGAATTTTCAGTTAGCTTCTAAAAATTCAACCTCATTTAAAAATGAATCCATAGGGCGAGAGTGACAGTCCAGCAGGTAGGGTGAGTGACGGGCTCAGCTTCATCTCCAGCTTGTGGCTGACTCAGTTTCATCTCCAGCTTCCCATACAGCCTCCTGTGCACCATCAGGAATAATTTCTGAGTGCAGAGCCAGGAATAAGTCCTGAGCACCTCTGGATGTGACCCAAAAATAAACTAACAAAAATCATAAATACTATTCAAATAAGCATCATCCCCAGCCACATGCAGAGCTGCATCTTTCTCGACTGGGTGATTAGCCTGCTTTCCCTTTCAATTTTCCATGTGGCGCAGGGTATTATAGAAGCAAACAACTGTCAAATATCAAATACAGTCAACTATATCACCCTCTCCATGTTGCCATCTTTTTATTTGTCTCTCATCCTGACCTGAGTTTCCCAATGCTCTTCAGCATGTGCTAGAGTACACTCACATGTATACACACACATGCACACACACACACACACACACACACATACACACACACGTGCATGCCTCTGGAAAATTCATTAACTGATTCCTGGCAGCTTTGAGCACCAGAAAATTGCACAGAATCAGAAAATCCATATATGTTTCAGGAGGTCATGAAAAAGATTTTCCTCAAGAATTTGACGAGATGACCACCCAGAATCAGAATAACATTTATTCAAGATGTTTGAAACAGACTGGACAAAGAACTAGAGACTATTATGGAAAGAATCATTCTCCCCTGCACAGATGAGGTGATTTAATGGACCTTTCCCACTGTTAATGTATATGATCTTGAGATTAATTTGTATGCAGACAGAATTCATTTGAATAATGGTTCAAGAAAGAACTCGGTTGCTAATTTAATAGGTGCCAGGGTGTGAAAAATTATTGTCATAATTATTGTAACTGGAATTAAGCCTTGTAATAATATTTTTTGTAGAATATTAAATAGCTATATATGATTAGGGGCCACACACACATACATACAACACAGCATTCCTTTAATATGAGATCATGCTTTTTCTAAAGCCAAAACAAAAGCCAAGTTGAACTGGGTTAGAATTATCTTAGCACATTTTACTTGAATTTAGGATGGTTTCCTGAGATATGAGATACTAATAAAAATATAAATGCTGTTAAAATTTATTTCATAGAATTTGAAATATAAAAAAATTTAAAAAGCTAGAACAAATACCCAAAACATTAAGGGGGAAGGAAAACACAGCAGGGACAGTAAGGTTGGGTGAAGAGATATCTTAATAGCTGCATTTTGAAATTCATATTGCTTCTTTCAATAGCATCTGTAAATCAGACTCACCTTGCCCTTGTTCCTCTGTTGCAAATTCCCTAACGTATTATATAAACTACTATATTAGCATATGCTTTAGTGTTTGCACATACATTATGGTATATGTTGGCTTGATGAAAAAATAATGTCAGTGCTTCCATATTCAATAAATAAAGAAAGCAGAGGGGGAAGGAAGGAGAGAGAAAGAAAGGAAGAAAGAAGGACGGGAGGGAGGGAGGGAGGATGGTGGGAAGAACGGAAGGAGTGGAAAGCAACACAATAACTTTGTATTTTATTGTTTTGATTTTTTAGACAAAGGAAAAGTCAGAAGAAAATAAAACAGAAAAGCAGCTTTATGTCGTACTTTCCCAAAGTATCAAAATTTAGCGATCACATTTACTTTTTTAGACATTTAACCTGCACAATTGTAAAGCATTTTTTAATTCCTTTCCCAAAAAAACTGTGCATGCAGGCAGCATTACCCTTAATTTAGCAACAAAAAACCTGAGAAGTTTATTACCTTGTCCAAATAAGTGACAGTAAAATTATCACCTACCCCCAAATCTACATTACCCCCACCTAAATCCATCATGAAAACCTAAAGGGAGGAGGCTAGCACCGAGAAACAAGACTGAGTGGAGGTTTCCATGTTATACATAAGGCTTCTCTCAAAATATTTTGCTGCATCAAGCTCAACCTGATAGTCCTAAAGGAAAAGCATTATAACCTTGATTTTGCAAAACAGAGACTTGTTACTGTTTGAATTGATATCTTGCTGATACCGAATGTTTTAGCATTACTCTCACGAACAGAACTCCAAGATGCAGACACTCTGATAACATGAAAGGTACACTGAGGTGAACAAGGAGGTTGTGGGGGAGACGAACCGGCACCCACAAAGGCCATCCAAGCATTGGATAGTTTGGGGGCCAAAGTATCCCTCACACAGAGATTCAGTGGGGAGAATATCAGGCAAGTGAATATGTTCAACCGCTTCTGGCACATTGATTTGTGAGGCAAAGAACTCCCGGTCAGTGCCAAGGGGGTCCAGAAGACCCTGGGGACATTCCTGTGACCATCAGCTCACTGGGTTGTGTGGTTCAATCTGGGTATGAGAAGCTGCACAGGCTTTTAAGCACCAGGTTCCTCTCAGGCCATCCCTGTGATGGCTGGGGTCTGCAGGGGACAACATGTCACATGTGGTGCCAGGGATCAACCCTGGGCATCCGTCTCTGATCTCTGAGCCATGCCCCAGTCCTATGGCAAGGTGAGATCTGTCCTGACTTCTTCCCGTTGGTGTCTGTTCTCTCAGTGACTGTAGACGCTGAAGCACAGAGCAATCCAGATCTCTCCTCACAGAGATCTGCTTTGAGATATAACCACCAGGAACATGTTGCTCTTAAAGCATATGCCAGATGTACCAGGATCTAGTAATCAATTCATAAATACAGAAATATGAAGGCAAGTAGGAACAGAAAAAAGGAGCAGTGAATTCACTATCTTCCTGGGAGAAACTTACCAGTTGGCAATTTCAAAAGATGAGCTTTAATTACTGACAGACCAGACAGCTTTTATGACTGATGTCTCTAGCCTAGCACTGGCCCCTGTGAAGAGACAGGATCCGGGCTAGGAAGAAAACGACTCTTTTGCGATGAAATTATCGAGGCTGCCACTGAAATAAGATCAAAGTCAATGGGGCATAGAACTGTACCTGGTACAGAGCAGGTAGCCCGGGAAGATTGCTTTTCCCCTCTCTCCTCTCTGTCCATCTCTCCTTGGAATAGTAGTATCAAGCACTGTGCTCATAACATGCCTTTTTGGTTTTGAGTCATTTGCTAGTTCAGTTCGGAGTGGGCAGTGGGAGTTGTTTTGTTTGTTTGTTTGGTTTTGGTTTTGGAGCCACACCCAGAGCTGCTCAGGGATTACTGCTGGATTTACATTCAGAAATCCCTCCTGCTGGCCTCAAGGAACCTATGGGATGCTGGGGACTGAACCTGGAGTTGGCCACATGCAAGGCAAGCACTTTACGTCGCTGTATTCTCTCCCCAGCCACACAGTTCTGAAGCTTCCTCCTGTTCCCCATCGTGGTACAGAGGATCACACCCCACAATGCTCAGGGGTTTCTCCTGGCTCTGCACTCAGGAATTAGTCCTGGTGGTGCTCACAGGACCATATGGGATGCCGGAGATCGAACCCAGTTCAGCTGCCTGCAAGGCAAACATCCTACCCACTGTACTATTGCTCAAGCCTCTAACATAATATTCTTATCAGAGTTGTATAAGATCCTAATTAGGGAGATTAATTTGCCATTTATCCTGAATAACATATGATTATAAATGTTCATTTCATAATTTCCATTGGCCTTTCATAAACTTATTTTTCCATTGTCCTTAATTAATTACCAAATATAGTTCCATGAATATTTTATTTTGCAGGTTTGCTTGTAAAGGTTAATTGTCTAGTCCCTGCATTTGTCTTTTGCTCCTCATGATACAAGTAATCAATTTGTCCAAACTGACACATAGAACTACCAGACTCCCAAAATTAAAACTAGACTTAATGGCAAGCAAAGTTTTCAGTTCTACACATTTCATTTTTTTCTGCATGTTAGAAGCAGTATGCACCACGCTAAATGTCAAACAAAGGAAAACCAAAAAGCCACATAGAGGTTTCTGGTCATTTATTTTCAATGTCTTTCTAGCACAGATGTTTATTTAGTTTGCTGTTGTTTGTTCTTTGGGCCACCTCTGGAGACTCACACCTGAGGCTGCTCCCAGCGAAGTGCTCAGGGTATGCGGGTGTGTCCTCCCAGTGTACTGCAGGAGACTGACTCTGGGACTCCCGCAGGCAAAACGTGCTTCTAGCCTTTTCCTTTTTAGAAAAAAGAAGGTTCCATGCCAGCATCCAGCTATCTGTCCCTGTGGAGCCCTCATGATGGCTGCAGATGGAATCCTGTCCAACCACACTGTCTCCATTCATGCCTTTTTAAAACAGAGCTTTCTGTTTCATTCCAATCTTGTCTGTAATCTTGCACCACTGAGAGAGAAAAGCTGTCGCTTTGTCTCTAGGAGACACATTTGGAGAGGAGAAATAATGCTGCCCTGTGACTAAATGGAACATTCAAAGTACGGGAGCATCCTGAGATAAGTACTGCTCTCACAACTTCTATTTGGTTAAAACATAGCATTGTACGATCAACCTTCACTGCCTAATCAAAAAATTCATATTCTGGGGGCAGGAAACCAACATCGCCTTAAACAGCAGCAGCTATTACTGCAAGTCTTCAGCTATATCTGACCAACACCTAATGTGTGGGAATTGGCAAAGTAAATGTTAAAAGGGTTTTGAAATGAGTGCTTTGATTTACATAACATACTAGAAATGGGTTGTTACTGGTAAATTTTGAGATATTCAAGGTAGGCCAATTGGGACATTCTCTAAATAAAAACAGTACAGTAATATAATGAGACCTTACTTGTAACTTAATCTCTAGCATTCTGTGCCAGCCAGTGTGTGAAAGGATTCTTGGTTTCCAAGAGTTGACTGAATTCTGATACTACACCAGTGTCACATGCGCCTCAGGTGAATCTTTCCTGCAAGATGTCATCAGTAAACCACAAAAGACAAAGCTGTGGCTTCATGCATCTGAATAACAAGCTACTTGGCCATGTTCCTTATCAGTATCTTCATGAAGGCTAGGATTCAGTCCAATTGGCTTTCACTATTACCTGGCATCAATAGTATGTGTGTTGAGGCTGGAGGCAGGGGTGGCAGGGATATTATCATACCCCTCTAATTTCCAGGGCTACTAAAATCTACCCAAAAGCATACACAAGTTATCTTTGGCCTGTTAGCAAAAGAAGATCTGCAAACAAACTTGAACACTGCTTGTTGGCTGCCAGGAAGCTCTACAACTCCATCCCGCAAAATCCACCCCATGCTAATGGAATTGATTTAAAGAATAAAACCAACATGTGGTAGCATAATGGGTAAGGAGCGTGCTCTGCATGTAGCTGATCAAAGTTTGATCTCTGGCATCCCATATGGTCTCCCAAGCACTACCAAGAGCAGTCCCTAAGTGCAGAGCCAAGAGTAACCACTGAGCATCACTGTGTGGTCCAAAAAATCAAAACCAAACATCAAAAACCAATATTGAGATAAGAAGGCACAAACGTTCCTGAGGGACATGGGGTCTAAACTTACACATTTGGGCCAGAGCAATAGTACGGTGAGAAGGGCGTTTGCCTTGCACATGGCCAACCAGGGTTCCATCCCAGCATCGCATATGGTGTGCCAGGATTAATTCCTGAGTGCAGAGCCAGGAGGAACCCCTGAGCATCCCCGGATGTGACCAAAACGCCAATAAAGTACGCACCCTTAGGAAGCAGTGATTTTACTTACATCGGCACTACTTGTTTTAGAACCACACATTTGAGTCAATTCTAGAATTATACTTGTTTTAAATGAAAAATAATTTATGGAGCAGAGCAAATATAGCCAGAACTAAAATTAAGTGTAAGTGAGCAAGCCATACTGCCAATATGGGCAGCGGTAGGGGTGGGGACCTGGAAGCGTATTTCATAGCAGTGAGGCCACGTTCTGCAGGAGTCCTCCCTTCTGAAGGGTAACTAGCAGAGGAAGAACATGCAAATTTACCAGCGTTAAGGGGACTTTGGATTGCAGACATCAGGACTTGACCTTGAACATAGGAGATGGAGAAACCAGACAATGAGATAGAACATTCGGATCAGTAAGATCAGCAACTTTCCCTTCCCCCCCCAAAGACTAAAGCTGAGGACAGCTTATCCACAGTTTACCTTGCACCAAAAACCTCACCCTGTACTTTGCTTGTAGATCAGATGGGATATGCCTCAAAGGACAGTCCACTACGGGGCTTTACGGTCATTTAGGTGCCCAGCAGCCTGCAGCCTGCTCTCTCTTCCCTCTTCTTTCCATAAAATCCCCTTCTTGTGACCTTGGAGGCAAAATTATTTTTTTTGAGGTCATGAAGGCCACCATCTTCGGATTGCTAGCATCTGAACAAAAACACTTTTATCCTCACCAGACTTTGTCTCTCAGGTAATTGGTCTTCCAGCAGAAAGCACCTGAACTGGAGAATCTGGTGAGCCTCAGGGCCCAAAGCAGACTGGCCTTCTCCCTGGGTCCCAGGGCAAGTTTGCTGAGAACTGAGACAACTAGTCACTGTGTGTGTGTGTGTGTGTGTGTGTGTGTGAGAGAGAGAGAGAGAGAGAGAGAGAGAGAGAAAGAGAGAAAGAGAGAAAGAGAGTATGAGCTCACTGTGATGAGTTGACCCTGTGTGGGAGTGAGTTCACACCCCAACTGCTGCTGAGATCTTTTTCCTCCTGCCAGAGCATCAGCTGCCATAAGCCGATAAAGGAAAAGAGTTTAATTCTGGAAGAGTCGCCAGACTCTAAGAATAAGTCTTCGATGTGCATGACCGAAAGCCCTGAGTTGCCATTTGTACTTTTTATTGCCATTTGGGTCATCTTCCAGATCAATTTCTTTGCAGCACCATCAGGCAATTTAACAAAACTTCTTGTCTATTCTCTGTGACCATTTTCAGTGGAAGGAGGAGGTGCATTTGGTCTGGGAATTGAGTGCTAACTGAGTTTGTGTTCAGAACTTGGCTTTGTCCATTGGATTTCATGGTTAGAGTTTGGTTTTTGTTCAGCCATTCAACTTCAGTACCATTTAAAAACCCTCTGGACCACTTATGAATCCATGAGCAAAAATATAATTTTCTATTATAACATTGCATGACCTATATATGTGTCATCTTACAACTGTTTTATCAGAGATCTGGGAAATGGAACAAAATATCTTAGGTTGTAAGTTATTATGTGACAAAGATTCTTCTCAGGAAGGGGCCTCACTGAGTCTAGAGCTATAGTAAAGTGGGTAGGGTTTCTCCCTTGAACATGATGGACCCAGATTTAATCACTAGTGTCCCATATAGTCCCTGAACACCACCAGGAATGATCCCTGAGAGCAGAGCCAGGAGTAAACCCCTGAGCACTGGCAGCTGTGACCCAAAACAAAACAAAAAATAAGGGAACCACTGAATGGTGCAGAGGGGAGAAAATTTTCTGGTTATTTTCTGAGGGCCAATAAAAAGTAGAAAACAATAAATCTAAAATCCTTATTAAAAAGGAGTAAATTGATTGAAAGGGTATAAAGTAATGATTAATATTGTGGCTAGCAAGGTGATTTTTTTTAAAACACCTGGGATCCTAATGTTTCAGTGGCCATGAAGAACTCTGTTAATTTATAAAAACAAAAAAAAAAGCACTGAGTTTACAACTGAAACATTGGAAATAAAGAAAAGGAATGGGGTTTAGGTTTAAGTAGGCCTTTGCCTGCAAATTATCATTTGTGACTTACATAAAAGGAAAATTCTGAGATCAGACAGGTTGTTTGTTTATTTTCCTTGGTTAACCAAACCTGGGTTTGATGCCTTGATCTCAAAAATAACGGAATAGCTATTAGGCCTATCTTTAGGCCTTCTGGGACCCAGGTTCAAATAGAAATTAAGATAACTTTGCATTTCAAATGGATGTATGCTTTCAGCATCTTTAAGAAAAATACTTGAAGCAGAAAATCCAGAACTACTAAAATTAAAACAAAACATTTCTCCCATTTTTGTTTATTTTTTGTTTTGGGGTCACACCCAGCTGTGTTCAAGGCTGACTCCTGGCTCAGTGCCCAGGAATCACCTGTGATGGCATGCAGCAGACCACATGTGGTGCAGGATCAAACTCAACTCAGTTGCAAATAAGGAAAAGTACCTAACTGTTGTACTGTCCCTCAGTCACTCTTTCAATAAAAATAAATAAGTAAACATCACTGTATCACTGTCATTCCGTTCATCATCGATTTGCTCGAGCGGGCCCCAGTAACATCTCCATATGACCTGTCTCATGCTAGTAGAGCCCAAGGGCATCTGCTTGCTCCAGGATCATAAAGAGCCTCAAACCATTCCATCAGGTCATGGGAATGAGGTCTATAATTGTTACTGGTATTTGGCACATCAAATATGACACGGGTAGCTTGCCAGGCTCTGCTGTATGGGTGGCATACTACCTATAAATCCAGCTATAAATTTATATTTAGAAGAAATATTTGGGTCTTAAAATACATTGATTCAACTTGCTGCCATTGTATAAGCATGTAACAAATGCTCTGCGGGGCTGGGCAGAGAACTCTGAAGGCTGGAGCGCACGCCTTGCATATCGCGAGGCCCCAGGTTTGATCCCAAGCATGGTGTGGTCCCACAAGCCCCACTTCCTATCATCCAGTAGGCCCCAGACCTGAAGGAGCTCCCCAGCACCACTGGGCCCAAACACTGAAATCATGAGCCATGCTGATGGGTATCACAGGAAATTACTCCCCACCACCAAACATGCTAGCCCCAAAGTTAAACAAGGGCTCGGGTGAAAAAGCTTGGGGTCAGAGATATAGGACTGCTTGTCTTGAATGTGACTGACATGGGTTTGATAACTGGTACCTTATATAGTCCCCTGAGCATGGCCAGGGGTGACCCCAGAGTGCAGTCAGGAAGGAGTAAGCCCTGAGCAGGGCTGAGTGTGCTTAAAAGCGACAGCAATAAAACAAAACACCGTCCCCATCCCCTGAAAAAAGTTTTTATTCATATCTGAACCACATCAAGTGCATTTTAGTATCAATCATATATATATATATATATATATACATATATATGAAGGCCCCCCAAATATTTATTTTCAGTTATATTTTAAACTCAGCAAAAGGAAATTAATATATTCTGCCAGGAATTGGACAGAATAAAACTTATAGTCAATGTATAAATTCATAGTAAAGATGCTGGTACCAAAATTAATTGCAAAGGTCACCAACAGAACTGACATTTGCAACATTTGCAATCAAGAGTAAAACACCAGGCCAGGGAGCAGGCTCCAAGGGCAGGTGCTTGCTCTGCATGCTGAGACCAGCTGACTCCTCAACGCTGCATGGGCCCTGGTGATTGCTGGGAGAAACACCCTAACATGGAGCTGCAAGTAGCTCTCAACCACCACCAGAAACAAAGCCAAACGACAAAAACAGAGAAAGAATAAAACAATTGCATAAGAGTATAAACTGACCCAATAACTTTTAATACAATTAATTTGATAACATGTTCCAAAACTTTGAGAACACTGAGACCTAGAATTCCACTCTGGACTTGGTGCTAAAAATATGATCTAAGATGTAGACAGCTCTATCCATAAAGATGAAGTATGATAATGAAGAATCAGAAATATCCAGTTTCCAACGATAAGGGAATGGTTGAATAAATCATGTAACAATCTGATGACGGACAGATTTTTTGTTTGTTTTGGGCCACACCTGGCCTTGCTCAGGGCTTACTCCTAACTCTGCACTCAGGGATTACTCCTGGCGGGCTTGGGGGAACCATACGGTGTGCTGGGGATAGAACGTGAGTCAGCTGCATACAAGGAAAACACCCTTACCCACTGTACTATTGCTCTGGCCCCTGGTAGAAGTTTGAATCTATCAAAAATATTTTCTTTTATAAATCTGAATTTTCATGAAAACTAGGAGTTTTTCTCTGTGTCTGAATATATGTTTGTCTCTCTTGATTATCTTTTTTTTGCTTCTCAGAGGAATGACAGACTAACTGGCCCCTATTATGTGTGGTTTGAGAATATTTGGGTGAACAATAAATGGTTGGAAATGTAATAATTTATTTTTTGTAAATGAACTTAGACTCCTATACTATTACATCATGCACAAAAGTCAATTCAAACTGGTTTAAAGACCTTGATATCACTCCTGAATCTGTAAACTATATAGAAGAAAACAAAGGCAAGACTCAACATAACACTGAATCCAGATACATCTTCAATATTTTCATACCACTGGTCAAGCACACAGAAAGAAAAGCAAACTAATGGAACTACATCAAATTAAGAAGCTTTGGGGTCAGAGTCATAGTAGAGTGGGTAGAGCCCTTGCCTTGCACAAGGCCCATGCTTGATCCCAGAGCCCCAAATGGTCCCTCGAGCTCCATCAGGAGTGATCGCTAAGCACAGAGCTAGGTGTAAGCCCAAAACACCACCAAAACAAAAACAAACTTTTCTCCGCAATAGACATGATGACCAGAAAAAGAATAAAAAAAACCAAAGATTAAGGGAAAATATTTGCCCACCACCCATCTGACAAAGGTTAAACTTCTAATATCTCAACATGAAAAACAACCAACCCTGTCAAAAAAAAAAATGGGGAGAAGTTCTAAACCGAAAATTCCTTACTTAAAGAAGATATCCAGATGGCCAAGAGATATATTTTTTTTTTAAATGCCCTGCATCATTGATCATCAGGGAAATGCAAATCAAAACAACAATAAAACATTATCTCACCAGTGAGACTGACACACATCAGAAAGAACAAAAACAACCAGTGTTGACAAGGACATGGGGAAAAGGAACCCTCATCCACTGCTGTGGGAATGTCAACTGGTTCAAACTTTTTGAAAAACAAAATGAAGACTTCTCAAAGAACCTAAGAATCGGGCTTTCATCTGACCCAGCAATTCTACTTTTTAAACACCTACCCAAATGAAAAAAAAACCCTACTCAGAAAAAAAATGTGTTCCTATATTCATTGCAGCACTATTCACAATAGCCAAAATCTGGAAACAACAAAATGTTCATGAACAGATGACTGGATATATATACCATAGTTTCCTTATACATATATACACAATTAAATACTGCTCAGCTACAAGAAAAAGTGAAATTATCCAATTTGCCACTACTTGGATGAAACTGGATGGTATTATGCTATGTGAAGTCAGCCAGAAGGAAGGAGGGAGAGAGATCCAGAATGCTCTCCCATATGTGGAGTACGAAAACCTGTAGTAAAGGAGTAACAAAGGGCCCCAAGCAATAAAACCTAAGAACTGGTCTACAGAACAGAGTTACCAGGGAGTGAAACATGAGAAATTGGGTGATTATAGTTAGGCAATTGGGGAGAGAACGGTAAAGAAACAACAATGGAGGGAAACTGACCCTGTGGTGATCTGCTGTTAGGATGTTGTGAGCATGAAACCCTACCACTGAAGCACTGTAAAGCTGTACATCACAGAGGCTAAAATGAAAACTGTTAGATCAACTTTTGTTCACAGCCCTCTGTCCTACTTGCAAGCCCTGGGTTTTATACTGTAAGTGAAAAATTGTTTTTCCTCTTTCCTGTATGCCCTTTGCATATTCTTATGCTAGAGCAAAGGACTTTTGTACAGAAATAGGAAGACAGTTAAGATTATGCATTTGTGATATAGGAGTTAATTAACTCTGAAATATTTACTCCTGGACAACCATCCTGTTTCCTAACTTAAAACCTAAATAGCCTTTAGATTGATTCTAGTTCCTTATACTCCAAAAGAAGGGTCCCATCGCAGGACTAGGATGGACCCACGGCAAGCCATGCAAGCAACCCTGGCCTAGACATGGGACAGACTAAATGTCATAAGCAGGATAATAAGCTAAGAACAAAGTCATGGAACAAACTCTGTCCTGACCCAAAGATAAGCAACTTATTTCCGACAGTTTGGGGTTAGGATAAAACAACTTGGACTGGGACTGTAGTCTGGAATATATAGCGAAATGTCACCAGGAAAATCCACCCTTTCTAAACATTTGTATCTCTTAATGTATTTATACAAAATGACTAGAAATATTATCATCTGTATCTCTTACTGTATTTATACAAAACGACTAGAAATATTATTAAGATGATTGTTTTATCGGCTAAGGAAAGGAGAATACAACACACCAGGATTCTGCCTCAGTCCTGGGCAGGTCATCAGCCCCAGGGTAGGATTCTATCTCTGTGGGGAGGTCATTCTGGGTTCCTCAGTAGATTCCTCCTGGGAAGGAGGAGCTTTTACTCTGTCTCATCGTTTCAGGACCAAGGTTCATTCACCTCTTGCATCTCTCAAACTCCAGCCTTGGGGGAGGATTTAAAGAGCAGACTTGACTTGAATAAAGTGATAGAGCAGGGAACTATCAAGGATCCTGTGGTTCTGTTTCTCTATCAGTCAGGTGGGGGGGGAGGGAGGGAGAGTGGTCATCAGCCAAACTCCAATATCTGTTGGGGACCCCATTGAGCCCCAACAAAAACTTTTTTAAATAAGATAAAATATGAAGGTCTCTGTAGTTATAACTGTATAAGATTTTTTTTTATCCCATCTGTGTTTATTAATCAGAACTAACTTATATTATCCACGCAGGGAAAGAAACTGATTTGGTCTACTTGCAAGTGTTTTGAATAGAAGTGGAATTTCCATGTTCACTTGGAAGATTACAGCAAATGATAAAAATCTCAAGGAATATTTAGTCTCAGATCTTTATAACTAAAAGTTTTAGAGCTAAGTAAAAGAGAAAGTAAACAATATATTATTTTAGATGAGATACTTGTTTTCATGTTGACTGAATTAAGATTTCCACCCTAATAAAACTGAAGCCATAATGTTATGTTTTAGTGACTATTTTAAAGGTGTTTCTTTAACAGGGAACTCTAATAGGAAATCAAGTTCTATCAAATTTAGTAAGGGAATTTTACTGAGAACTTTTAGGTGATTAAACCGGTAGAATGCAATTATTAAAAATAAAATGTGTATTTAAGTAAAAAGATGATAAGCAAAGATATCTTTTGTTTAAAAACCATCAAATTTTTATGTTAAAATTGGTTATTTAATGTTATATTGCAATTATAGAAAAACGCAAACACAAAAGCATATTAAATAGTTTAAAGTTTGCTTAAAAACTATGATCAGATAAAATTGTCATTAAAAACCTAAAATTAAATTTTAATAACTATTTTTATTAAAATTTGATTTTAGTATTCTTTTACAAGACTGCCATGTGGTGTTTTCAGACTGTAAAGTGGTTAATTGATCTTCTTAGTAAATAGATATATTTTTAAATATCCTTGAATTTTATCAAGTCTTTAATTATACCTAGCTGTGATTTTAAAACAGCTACATTTTATTTTTTTTTCAAATTTTTTAATTTTTTTTCCATTATACCACCATGAGATACACGGTTACAAAGGTGTTCATGATTGGGTTTCTGTCATACAGTGTTCCAGCACCCGTCCCTCCACCAGTGCCCTATTCACACCACCAATGTCCCAACATTCCCTCTTCCCTCCCCTATGGCAGGCACTTCTCTCTCTCTCCTCTCTCTCTCTCTCTTTCTCTCTCTCTCTCTTTCTCTCTCTCTCTCTGTATGTGTATGTGTGTGTGTCTCTCTCTGACTCTCTCCTTTCTTCCATCTCCTAAACATTGTGGTTTGACATAAATACATTTATGGGTTATCATGTATATCCCTTTACCTGCATTTGATGCTCAGTTCTAGTGTGGCATTACCATTTCCCACAATTAGTAGAAGACTGGTATATATTTATATCCTACTAATAAATGCAGTCATTCCATATCTGTCCTTTACATTATGGCTAATTTTACTCAGCATGATAATCTCCATGTCCATCCATTTGCAGGTAAATTTCATGACTTCGTCTTTTCTGACAGCTGCATAGTATTCCATTGTAGATGTGCCACCATTTCTTTAGCCAGTCCTCTGTTCTCCCACATTCAGGTTGTTTCCAGATTCTGGCTATTGTGAATAGTGTTACAATGAATATCGAAGTGCAGATAGTGTTTCTTTTTGTGTGTTTTTAGGTCTCCATGGTATATTCCTAGAAATGGTATTGCTGGGTCAAATGGGAGCTCAATATCTGATTTTTGGAGGAATATCCATATTGTTTTCCAAAAGGGCTGGACCAATCGGCACTCACACCAACAGTGGGTGAGAGTCCCTTTCTTCCCACATACATGCCAACACTGGTTATTCTTGCTCTTTTGGATGTGTGCCAATCTCTGTGGTGTGAAATGATACCTCATTGTTGTTTTGATTTGCATCTCCCTGATTAGTGATAAATAGTACTTTTTCATATGCCTTCTGGTCATTTGAATTTCTTTTTTTTTTTGAAGTTTCTGTTCATTTCTTCTCCCCCATTTTTTTTAATGGGGTTGGCTGTTTTCTTCTTGACAAGTTCTACCAGTGCCTGATATATCCTAGATATTAACCCTTATCAGATGAGTATTGGGTGAATATTCTTTCCCAGTCTGTGGGCTGTCTCTGTATCTTGGTCACCATTACTTTTGAGGTGCAGAAGCTTTTCAGTTTTACATAATCCCATTTGTTTATCTTTGCATCCATTTGCTTCAAACAGCAACATTTTATTTGCAGTTCAAAAACCTTTGCTATTTTGTTTAAATGAGTAGCTCAGTATTGTTTGGTTTTAGGAAATCAATTTGTACCAAACTAAGTAAGGGAATTGCATAGAGTGTTTTTAAATTAGAGGTTAAAATTAAACCAAAAGCATGCAATTACCACAAATAATTTGTAAATTTTAAACCTTAGAGAAATTAAAACCCTTCAAAAGAAAAAAAAATTTCTAGATTGTTTAAGGGAAAGTAAATAGGAAAAGTCTTAGAAGAGCTCTTAAGCCATCCCAGGCTTTAATACATATACTATCTATATGATCCTAAGACATGCTTTTCACCATTATTAAAAGATGTCATATATGTACATATATAATGTACATGTATGTACATATATAATGTATAGACATGCATATGTATATAATGTACATAATGTCAATATATGCATATAGACTGCAATGTAGTAAAACTTCATGGGAATCACTGACACAGTAGGAAAAAGTTTGATCTTCTCAACATTTATGTGAATAGAAGTTTTGAGATTGTAAAATTATTTCGAAAGGTTAAAACACTATGATAGTTCTGTTAATTCTATTTTATGAAACGTAATTTCACAAAGTTGAGAAAACTTCCTTGCCATTTGTGTTATCAGATCTTTAATAGTAGTATTCTAAGCTTTTCATCACTTGAAGAATTGTTCTAATGCCTTGTTCAGAGAAGTCTGAGAGAAAAATGTCTTCATGCCAGGAGATTGAGGTTTTCTGCAGGCTCAGCACAACATGGTCCCCTGAGTATCACCAGGAGCAACTCACAAGCACTGAAGCAAGGAGTAGACCCCAAGCACTGCTGGGTGTGGCCCCCAAACAAAAGACAAAACCAAACATCAATTCACTAATTGCCATTTATAATTATGTTCTTTGTCTAAATCAGAGAAATAGCTCTGTGATACTGTGATGTAATGAATGAATATGGATTTAGAATCTCGGGTTCCTTCACACAGAGCTTCAGCATTTCCTGATTGACGGGAGGGGGGAGAGAGAGAGGAGGTGAGGACACCTCTTATGTATAAGCCCTTCAACCACATCTGAATTTATGCTAATGAGGTTAGCATAAATTCTCCTGGAGACCAGGGCTGCATGCTAGAATTTTCAGTGAAGGGTTGGAGACTGAACTGTCAGCTGGCAAAGATTTAATCAAATTGCCTACAGAATGATGCTACATAACATCCGAATGAAAAGAATGACATTGGGCTATCAGGAACGCGTGCATGATGGTGTCACCACCAACAAGTTACCTCAGCCCACAGAGCCTAAGAGAACTGTAGAATGAACCATCTAGATTTACAAAATTATACTCCATGAATTTCAGAGTGAAATCACTTAACATGTTTCTCAAAACATATCCCCATCATTAGCAACATATATGGAAGCCCCAAATACACACACACACACACACACACACACACACACACACACACACCACCTTACTCTCCACATCTATCCCATTTGACTAATCCAAGGTTGTAAACTTTTCAATAAATTAGTAACTGTATATCTCCCCAACACCACAGCAGTATTTACACCAGATAACTGGCAGCTTCTACACACTAGAATTCTTTGGAGCGCCAGCCAATTCTTTAGCATTTCCAGCACTGCATTTCACACAGGGCTAATCCAGAGTTAGCTCTCCAGAAACAGGAACTGCATTTATTTCTAGTTGTTAAAGCATGACCAGAAATCAACGCTACACGGCAGATGAAACTTTACAGGCTCAGTCTGATTTGTCCAAGACACCCAAGGCTCTTTCTCTGCACAGAGGTTGGTGACTGGGATCTACAAAATGATCAGTGTGAGGGTTGGGGAGGTGTTCACCGTGTAGCATGCAACAGTCAGCATTGCTACTGGGAGACCTGACCCTCCTGGGCCAGGGCAGAGATGGGGAACACTATAACCCCTGACACCAGCAAGATTCCACAGGGGGTGATAGATTGTGCTCCTAGGAGGAACTATTGGGGGTGGGGAGAAGCGAGCTAGAGTTTCTACACTAGCAGGGGCTGGACAAGCAGCTGCTTTGGGGGGCAAAGTAGGTGTCAGATGTCTGACTTCAAGCCAGAGGCAGAGAACTGGAACTCATGCTTTATGTTTGAACCAAAGCGCTTTTACAGAGATTGGGTTCAGGTGTGGTCTGAAACTAGAAAAATCAAATGTGAAGCTTTGCTCCTGGGTAGCTCCACTCCGACCTGCTCCAACTAGTAGCCCTGTGATTGGTCACAGTTTTATTGCCTCCTGGCTCTTCACCAGGACCACAGAAACAAGGGTGGCAACGTTAACGCCACAGCACCACCTACAGGAAAACAAAAGGAGCTAATCCAGATGTGAAAAAGGATGTGAAGTCTCTAGAGATAAAACATAACAGAATCAAAGGGGCCAATGTCATAGTACAGCAGGGATAGCATTTGCCTTGTGTGCGGCCTGCCCTGGTTCAATCCCATGCACCACATATGATCCCCTGAGCCCCGCCAGGGAGGGATTCCTCAACACAGAGCCAGAAGTAAGCACTGAGCACCTCCAGGTGTAGCCTCCCAAAAACAAACAAAAGAATAAATAAAATAAACAGAATCGAGGCTGTAGCAAAGAGTTAAAATCAAAACAAAACTGAAATTCGTCTCAAATACAGAAAAGTCCAAGATATCAAAAAGGAGCTTCAAGGAGTTATGTACCAAAGAAATGGAATCATCTTTTTTGCAAAGTTAAACTTTGTATAAGAAATGTAAAAAGAGGGGCCGGAGTGAAAGTACAGTGAGTAGGGCATTTATCTCACCTGGGGCTGACCCAGGTTGCATCCCCAGTAGCCCATATGATCCCCAGAGCCCCACCAGATATGATCCTGAATCACAGTGTAAGCCCTCAGCTCTGCTGGGTGTGGCCCAAGAAACAAAAGGCAAAAAAATAAAGAAATGTTGAAAGGAGTTCCTCATGTTAAAAAGAAGAAGTAAAAGAAAAATTTTTAGTGAGATGATAACAGCAGAAATATAATAACAATGATATGAGGCTACAACAAAACATAAAGGAGAGAAAGTATAGTTGAATGACAAATGAAACCACCATCCAAACAACTAGCTAGGGAGCTGGCGTGTTAACAGAGGGTAGGGTGTTTGTTTTGTCTGCGACAACTACGTTCTATTCCTGGCACCATATGGTCCCCCAAACCCACCCTTGAGCACCACTGGCTGTGGCCCCCAAAAAGAAATACCTGAAAAATTAAAAAAAAAAAAGACTTGCTAGAAAAAATATGATGTATCCTCATAGCTACCACAAAACAAATATTTGTAGCAGAGACATTTTGAAGGGAAAAATAGACTCACTAGCATAAATCATCCATATGAAAGACAAAAATAAATGTGATCACAACAGAATATAAAACCAAAATAAATAGAATGGCATCAAGTAAATTTCACATATCAATAATCAGCTGGTGTGCCCAGGTGACTTACTTCTGTCTCAAATACAGAAAAGTCCAAGATCAAAAAAGGAGCTTCAGGGAGTTATGCACCAAAGAAATGGAATCATCTTTTTTGCAAAGTTAAACTTTGTATAAGAAATGTAAAAAGAGGGGCCGGAAACAAAAGGGATGGGTGCTATGTGCAGCCATTGATTATGTGACTCCCTCCTTTGCCCTGTGCAGTGAGAGACCTAGAGATGGTAGCACCTCAGTTAGGGCCTTGCTGAGGCAGCTGCTGGAGCCACAGGGCAGACACACACAGAGAAGCTAATCACCGGCAAGGCTGCTTTGCTCACCCAAAGACTCCAGGGCTACACCCAGGGGTGCTCGGGCCAATGCAGTGTTCAGATCAAACCAGGGTTTCACATACAGCCCAGGTCCCCTGCTATCATGACACTCCTGTGTTTTTTCACTATTCTTACAGCCTGCTGCCCCAGAACAAGAGGTCTAATATAGAAGACATCAATAAATATTTATTAAATAAACACACTGGTAAACTTATTAAATAATGATTCATTAAATAGAAAGTAAATAAGCTCCCAGAAAATTCATATATGAGACACATGTGGGGGCTGAATAGTAGAAAGGAAGGATGCTCCCAGAAGTCAGAAAACCTCGCGCAACACAACCACAGTCATCCTCAAGTTCCGATTCCACAGCTGGACACAGCCAGATCCAAGAGAGAAGCCGAATTCAAGCCAGGCATGTGGGACCCAGTGACTACGCCAACCAGGTTTTTAGGGAGACTGTTCTGGGGCAACAAAAAATCAAGTTATAAACTATCAGAAGGACGCTTAACAAATGTACTATTAGGAGGAAAGTCCACAGAAATACAGATTCACTAAATAAGACATGCTCCAAACAAACCAGCTAAACTTACATCTGAAGGAACTAGAGAAAGGGAACAAACAAAACCAGAAGTCAGCAAAGAAAATAAAACAATATTAAAGAATCGATCCCATTCACAATTGCGCCACTAAAAATCAAATACCTAGGAATCAGTTTGACAAAGAATGTAAAGGAGCTATACAAAGAAAACTACAAAACGTTACTTCAAGAAATAAAAAAGTACCTGAGGAAATGGAGACACATTCCCTGCTCATGGATTGGGAGAATTAACATTATCAAAATGGTAATACTTCCCTAGAGCTTTATACAGATTCAATGTGGTCCCTATAAAGATACTCATGACATTCTTCAAAGAAATTGAACAAACACTCCTGAAATTTGTGTGGAATAATAAACCCCCACGAATAGCTAAAGCAATCTTTAGTAAAAGAAAATGGGAGGTTTCACTTCTCCCAACCTCAAACTCTACTACAAAGCAGTCATAATTAAGACAGTGTGGTATTGGTATAGAGACAGCCCCATAGACCTATGGAATAGAACTGAATATCCTGAAACACACTCTCAAATATACAATCACTTAATCTTCAATAAAGGAGCAAAAAAATATTAAGTAGAGCAAAAAAAAATCTCTTCAACAAATGGTGCTGGGAAGACTGGACAGCTATGTGTAAAAAAAAATGAACTTAGACCTCCTTCTGACATCATGCACAAAAATCAGATCAAAATGGATTAAAGATCTCAACATCAGACATGAATCTATAAGGTACAGCAAAGAAAACATAGGGAAAATGCTCTATGACATCAAAACTAAAGGTATCTTCAAAGATGAAACACCACTGATGAAGCAAATAGAAGCAACAATAAACAATGGGATTATATAAAACTGAAAAGCTTCTGCACCTCAAAAGAAATGGTGACCAAGTTACAAAGACAATCCACAGAGTGGAAAAGAATATTCACCCAATACCCATCTGATAAGGGGTTAATATTCAGGGTATATTAGGCACTGGTAGAACTTTACAAGAAGAAAACAGCCAACCCCATTAAAAAATGGGGAAAAGAAATGAACAGAGGCTTCCAAAAAGAAGAAATTTGAATGGCCAAAGGGCATATAAAAAGTGTTCTTCATCATTAATCATCAGGGAGATGCAAATCAAAGTAACAATGAGGTATTATCTCATACCACAGAGACCGGCACACATCCATAAGAGCGAGAGCAACTGGTGCTGGCGTGGATGCGGGGAGAAAGGGACTCTCATCCACTGTTGGTGGGAGTGCCGACTGGTCCAGTCCTTTTGGATAACAATATGGACATTTCTCCAAAAACTAGATATTGAGCTCCCGTTTGACCCAGCAATACAACTCCTGGGAATATACCCTGGAATCCCAAAACACATAGCAGAAACATTATCTGTATGTCTTTATTCATCGCAGCTCTATTCACAATAGCCAGAATCTGGAAACAACCTAAGGGCCCAAGAACAGAGGACTGGCTAAAGGAACTGTGGTACATCTACACAATGGAATATCATGCAGCTGTCAGAAAAGACAAAATCATGAAATTCACCTGCAAATGGATGGGCATAAAGACTATCATGCTGAGTGAAATTAGTCAGAAGGAAAAGGATAGATATAGAATGACTGCATTCATTAATGGGATATAAATTAATGGGATATAAACTAGTGTTCTACTAAGTGTGGGAAATGGTAATGCCAGACTAGAACTCAGCATTGAATATACACAAAGAGACTTACATGATAAACCGTAAATGTCTATAGGTCAAGTCACAATGTGTAAAAGAAGAGAGAGATACAGAGACAGAGACAGAGACAGAGAGATACAGAGAGAGAAAGAGGAGAAAATAAAAGGTGCCTGCTATAGAGGCAGGCTGGGGGTGGATGGGAGGGAATGTGGGGACATTCAAAATGTGGGGTAATGGAGCACTGGTGGAGGGATGGGTGCTGGAACATTATACGACTGTGAACCAATTATGAACACTTTTGTAATTGTATAACTCATGGGGGTATAATAATTTTTTTAAAAAATAGAAAATAAAACAGGAACCAAACATGAATGATATGAATTAGGAATAAAGCCATTTAAATGATCAATAAAATGGATGAACGCCGTGCTTAGGCTAAGAGAAAATGAAAAAATCCTGATAAAATGTAATTAGATGAGAAAAAGGCATAGCTACAACTAAAAGTGCACCAATGCAAAGAACCATAAAAGACTGTTATAAATGACCATGTACAAAAAAAAATTGGACAACCATGAAGAAATGGGCACATTTTGAATCACACACAATCTCCTAAAAGTGAGCCAGGAAGAAACTGAGCAGGCCAAATATGAGCATAGAGATCAAAACAGAAATTAAGTTTCCCTAAGAATAAAGCAAATGTCTTCAGGAGTGAGTCTATAAAACTTTTTTCAATTGTGTTTTGGGCCACACTTGACAGTGCTCAGGATTTACCCCTGGCTCTGCACTCAGGAATCACTCCTGGCAGGGCTCAAGGGACCCTATGGGTTGCCAGGGATTGAACCTAGGTTGGCAAGCACACACCAGCTGTACTCTAGCTTCGGCCCAATTCAACAAATCTTTTATAGAACAAATAAAAATCCTGGTCAAACTCTTACATAAAACTGAAGAAAGGGCAACCCAACCAAGCATATTTCACCAAACCAACCTCACTCTTATTCCCAAACTACACAAACACCAATTCATAAATACATATTTATTCATCTCACTTAAGATTAAGTTACAGGTATGGTTTCCAGTGCCCATGTTCCCTTACTGATGATACATCGCAAGACTTCTGTTCCAGCATTCCAGAAACCCATTCCAGCATTCCAGATGCCTGTTCCAGTACTCCAGAAGCACACGCCAATGTTCCAGACACCTGTTCCAGTGATCCAGATACTTGTCCTGTGCTCCAGATATCTGTTCCAATGTTCTAGATTCCTGTTACAGTACTCCTGATAATTTATCAAACTCCTGATGATTGCTCTCCTGAGATGCATTCCTGTTTTCACCAATGTTGCTGGTCCAGAATTAGTTCTTCGACCCTTGTTCCACTTCATATAAGATATGGGAAATTGACTCTCACTAATTTAGGGCAATATATGCTGTGGTAAGTTATAACCAAACAGCCAGAGACATTTTACTATGAACTTTACTCTGGGTTCAAAATGAATTTGCACATTGGGATAATATATGATATTGCATTATGATTGGAATTGGTCCTTTTCTGTATCACTCATCTATATGTATTATTTAGAATACCAGTTTCCACACAGCCATGGTACTAATGTAAATGCAAAAACTTTGAGCGCCCACACGGCAGAGCCTGGCAAGCTACCCATGTAGTATTTGATATGTCAAACCAGTAATAATAATCGACCTCATTCCCAGTAAATAAATATGTTATATATATTTGAATTGGTGATTATGTGTATCTGTGGATATGTGTGTGTTTGGGTTACTTCCAAATCTTGATTTCAGTATTGCAGCGAACATAAGTGTACATATATAAATATATATTCATGTATAATATATATTTTATGCATATTATATATTATACATGTATATATACAAATATGTGCAACATATATACACACTTATGTTCACTGCAATACTATTTACAATAGTCAAGATCTGGAAACAACCCAAGCGCCCAACAACACATAAGTGATAAAGAAGATACAATAGGGGCTGAAGTGTAGCACAGCAAGTAGTCCACTGCCTTTCACATGACTGGCCTAGGCACTCCCCAGCACCACATATGATCCCCAAGAACTTCAAGGAGTGATCCTGAGTTCAGAGACAGGAGTAACCCATGAGCATCGCTAGATGTGGACCTCCCAAAAAGAGATATGGTATATATACCCAATGCAATAAACTCTGCTATGAGAAAAGATAAATTTTTTCCTTTTGCAACATGCTGAAACTGCAAGGAGTTGCACCAAGTGAAATAAATCAGAAAGAGAAAGACAAATACCAGGTGATCTCAGCAAAAATGGCATATAAACGAAGTAAGAAATAGACAATGCCCAGTGGAAATAAATTCTTAGACCCTAACTACAGCACCAAAAAAAAAAAAAAGAAATTAAGGATATAAATTTGTTTTATTTTACATTTTCCTATTAGTGGGAGAAATTATCATTTGAATTATCAATGGACCAGAAATTTTAATAGTCTCATAAAAAATTCTAAGTATTTCAGAAACTTTATCAATAAATTCTAAAATATTCTTTTCCATTCCTCTGCAACTGATTCCGAGATGTATCTCATACCTGTACCACATACAGGCCAATCAATCCTCACTAGCATCCACAAGATTCAGTCAAATATCTAGTCTTTCATGCACCACAGGCTTGAGTCTGTCCATAGTTCTGAGTGAGATGTTAATTATTCTTGGGAGAGATCCACAGAAGTGGAAAGAAGATGAGTCATTAGACAATATTCCAGAACACTATCCCAGAGCTTAACACTTGCAAGCTTCCCAGGAATCAAAAGGCAAGTGACTACACAAGGCACAGGCAAACTCTACTGTCACCCCAAGGGATTTCCTGGGCTGACCTGCAGGAAGTCACTGCTGAGCTAAGTTCTGTGTATGTCAAGAGGAGTGTACCATTCACCCTAGGGTGAATATTTAGCAGGAACACATTTACAGTGCGAAGTGATGCTGCTCGTTAACAGCAGGCTATTCATTGTTAAGTTTTCAGGGCTTAAAACTTACATTAGACTCTACAGTGTCAGTACTCCCAGACCCTGCAGTGATTGAGGGTCAACTGCATATATAAAATGACAGGTAGGTGACAAGCTATGAAGATAAAGGAGGATCAAATACATGATTTAATCTAGTTTAATAACTGTAGTACAGAAAAAAGCCTGAGTTCAAAGGGTCATAGTCAGACACACACTGATACTATAATGATCACATATTATATGCACTGATGCTATAACAATACCAGATGAAGAAAAGCTGGGGCTTTCAGAGAAAGAAACCATGAATATAAGCAGATTAAGACCTGGTTGTGTGAGAGGCCCTGACTAAATTAAAATGAGCATGGATATACACCTCTGATATTCAGTATAAATCTGGCCATCTAACTGGATCAGAGATGAGAACATGTCCTGACTGTCCTAGGGCTTCAGAAATCACCTCCAGGGAGCACTGAAAGGACCCAATGGGAAATAGGCTGGGGTCTCCTTGAGAAAGGACAGCTCTGAAGCAAAGCTCTAGACCTCCAGAGCTGCAGTTCTCTCTCTCTTCAGTGACTCATACACTCCCTCCACTGTTTACTGCTCACTGAATTGGGCTTTTGTAACATGGGTGCCTATCTCCCACACCCTCACCCCACCCATAAAGTCATCCTGCAATTGGTTTGACTCTTAAAGGCAAATCTTCCACTTAATTGTGGAAGTGAGGGCCGGAGAGATAATACAGTGGGTCAGGCACTTGCCTTGTATGCAGATGACTAAGTTTAATCCCCAGTACTGTATGTATAGTGTTCCTCAAGCACTGTTATGAGTGGCCCCCTGAGGACACAGCCAGGAATAAGCCCTGAACACAGTTGGGTGTAACCCAACAACCCCCCACCTAAAAAAATAGTGAAAGTGCACATTATTGGAAGCTGAAGTGACATTACAGCGAGAAAAGCAATGGTATAGAGGAGGCTATGACAAATAAATTAATCCTATAGCTCGTTTAAGGCCAAGATCTAGTCATCAATGACAGTGTGGTTGACGCAATAGATGAAGAATGGGTTAAACTATAAAAACATCTAAAAAAAACTATTTACATGGTTACCAGAAATTAAAAAATCCACAGTTTTAGGAAATTACATAGCTATAGGAAACACTTATTGAAGATTGCTCATTCAGTGTGACATTTAGTGTGACGCCATGACACCTCCCCCACCCCCGCCCCATACCAGAATAACAGATCTGATGGTTTGGAAGAATAAACTGCATGTGCTAAGCTCGAATTCCTTTCAATTCTTGGTTCTTATGGGGCAGCCCGGATCATCCCTCTGGCCTTCCTCACATGCAGACCTTCCACAGCCATAGAAGGTCAGACAATGATGGGGGCAAAAATATGATCAAACATATCCTCCAATTGAGCCCAGTTAGCACAATTACTAAGAGTGATAGTATTTCAAACTCTTGTCTGTTTCCCTCTGTTTTCTTTGTTTTGCTTTGTTTTGTTGTTTTGTTTGTTTTGTCTGGGGTTGGGGGGGGGCAACACATAGCTGGCTATGCTCAGGGTTTATTCCAACCTCTATGATTAGGGATTACTCCTGTTGGGGCTCAGGGACTATATGCAGCGCAAGGGATGGAACCTAGGGTCAGCTGCATGCACAATATCTCTTCAGTCCTCTCTCCATTGTCTTAATTATTACTTTTCTTGGTCCCAGGAAGGACAGAGGACTTGATTCAACAGACCCCTTCAGGAATCCCAACAAACCTAAACATTTTTATTGTATTTATTTTTTCCAGTATTTGTGGATACTGCAAAACTTAACAAGGAAAAGGGAAAACTGAAACTGTCCAGCTATGCTAAATTAATATTAATTAGAATATTGGCAGAAAAACACAACTATGACTAATTGTTACAGTGCCCATCTCCCACCACCAACATCACCGGTTCCCTACCCCCTCCCCAAATCCGCCTGCATAGCAGGTTCTTTGTTTCTTTCCCTTTCTCTCTATCTCTTTCTCTTGTCCTTCCATTCCAGATTGTGGATTACAGAACATACATTAAAGGGTTGTCATGTGTATCTTTGTGCCTGTATTTAATGCTCAGGTCTAGGTTGGTATTAGTACTTTCGACAATTGTTAGCACACTGTTCCATTTTCTGTCTTACCTAGCCTCTGACTCCCACACATTTGTGATAATTTCCACCTTTGACAAGACCTCCTGATCCATGTTTCACTTGACCTTGGATATTGGTATCATAATATGTACATATATATTTATACCATGCAAATAAATGCAGTCATTCTGTATCTGTCTCTCACCTTCTGACTAATTTCACTCGATATGATCTTCTCCATGTCCATCCATTTATAGGCAAATTTCATAATTTTTTCCTAACAGCTGCATAGTATTCCATTGTGTAGATGTACCAAAGCGTCTTTATCCAGTCATCGATTCTTGGGGACTCTGGTTGTTTCCATATTCTGCCTATTGTGAATAATGCTGCTACTAACATAAAAGTAGGGATGGTGTTTCCACTGTGTATTTTTGGCTTCTCAGAGTATATTCCCAGGAGTGGTATGGCTGGGTCAAATGGGAGTTCAATTTCTAGTCTTTAGAGGAATGTTCGTATTGTTTTCCAGAAAGGCTGTACCAGCCGGCATTCCCACCAACAATGGATGAGTGTCCCTTTTTCCCCACATCCATGCCAGCACTTGCTGTTCTTGCTCTTTTGGATATCTGCCAGTCTCTGTGATGCAAAATGGTATCTCATTGTTGTTTTGATTAGCATCTCTCTGATGATTATTGATGATGAACATTTTTTCATGTTTTTTTGGTCATTCGAATTTCTTCCTTGTTGAAGTTTCTGTTCATTTCTTCTCCCCATTTTTGATGGGGTTGTTTGTTTTCTTCTTGTACAGTTCTACCAGTGCCTGATATAGCCTCCTTTTATTTTAAATGATATTTTTTCTTTCAACTTTGACTGAAAATTATTTCACATCGTCACCATTTTACTTTTCCATGCATGCTTTGGTTTTGTTTCTTATCCAAGAAACAACTTTTGGAACAGGTATACAAATAAAAAAGAAAAACTACTTCACTTTTGGACCATTGAGGGAAAATATCAGATGTTTCAACTCTTAAGTATGATAGTCTTCATTGGAATTTTAATAGAAAAGGCAAGCAACAGGAAGCCCAGTTTCAAAAGAACTGGCTGCAAGCTAGAGGGTGCCAGAGGGATAAAGCAATTCCATCATGGGCTGAATTTCTTAGGCACAAACCATCTAGTCTGCAAACCCCAGTCAACTGTTTCCACATAGGAGCTCAATTTTTTTTTATTAAAACACTGCTATTTACAAAGTACAAAGTTTTTCTAACAGTTGTTAGAAAGATTCATCATTCAACACCAATCCCACCACCAGTGTGTTCCCACCACCAAAGACCCTCATTTCCCACCTGCCCCCCCCCTCAGCCGGCACTGATTATATTGACCATTACAGCACATATATGGCAATGGTATTGATAAAATCGTGACTTTTTTTCTGCTTTGTTATAAGCAAATCTGGCTGATTTCTGTTCTTGCATTTACTTTCTGAGTTTCTAGAACGTGGTTGGTTTCTACTAGTTTGAGATATAGTGTGGCTACTTTGTGGCCAGGCACCACAGTGAGCAGCTCTGCCCCATGTGTCTGTGTCTCTAGATCATGACCAACAGCCCAGAAGCAGTTCATGGGCAGGTACACTGGGTACAGAGGTGGGGAAATGGACCCCAGCTATAACTCCATGGGAGCCTGGTGACTTTAACCACCAAGACCTGTGTACCTGGGCTTGAAATTGCTTCTCTCTTGGGTGGGGCTCTCACGAGGTTGGCTTGAAATCAGTTTCTCTCTTGGGTGGGGCTCTGATGATCTGTGGAGTCCGGACATTGAAAAGGAAAATGACTGCAATTATGGTGTGTAAGGTTCCTCTGATTTCCTCTGAGGTCCTATTGGGTGAGGAGTTCAACCATCTTTAGCTTAAGCTCTGAGGGGACTGAAAAGATAAGTGCAACTGTACCTGCCCACAAGAGTTGGTCCTTTTATTTTGAATTCAGCCCGTAATTTCTCTGAGGTCAGTTTGATGGTTAAGTTCTCGCTTCTGGTTTTAATATTTGGGCAGTGCAGGAATTCCAAACCCAGGTGATCTTTGCCAGCCAGGCTTACAGTTCAGTCCTAGGGCTTGTGAAAATGCTTGGGCTCTGTGGCACTTGGGTGGACCAGCGACACCCTGGCAGTTACTAGAAGCCTCTAGGGGCCACATTATGAGAGGCCTTGAGGTGCTTTAGACTGGATTTTTACTCTAAATATCAAAGCATTTTCAGGTGACAGTCTCTCCTGATTTATAGAGTCTAAAAATCTCAAGTATCTAGCAAAACAGCACAAATTTTGTCCAACTAAATCTTTGCAGCCTATGTTAAGCTTTCCATCTTGAACAGCTTAACTTATTAATCAATGCCCATCAACCAGATAAACTAGAAAATGTTTGTTCAGGGGAGTCAATCACAAATCATAAAAATTTGTGATTCATTCCAGCTCACAGATAAGAAGTGCTAGTGTACACAAACACACACACACACACACACACACACACACACAATTAAGATGACCAGAATCTTATCTCACTAAAAGGCATGTTACTAAAACATTTACTCTATGTCTTCACCCTTATTCTATCAACTAAAATAAACTTGGCTAGTTACTTTGCATGGGCACAACAGAACAAGAACAGGCATAATCATGTAAAAATAAAACATTTAAATTGTTTGCTGAAATTTTTCATGAAGGAATGTTAAGGTTCAGGAGACCTGTCACTTCTTTATTAGGAGTCAGTCAAAAGGGGTAGGAGCTATAGCACATCATGTAGAGCGGTTGCCTTGCACGCAGCCAACCCAGGTTCAGTCCCCAGCACCCCATATGGTCCCCCCAAACACTTCCAAGAGTAATTCCTGAGTGCAGACCCAGGAGTAACCCCTGAGCATCACTGGATGTGACCCTAAAAATGCCCCCCCAAAAAAATAAAGGGAGTCAGTCTCCACCACTACTACCATCCAGTTATGAATCTGGGCCTTTATTAGCATAAAACACCAAGCTTGCAATATCAGCAGCTGTTGTGAAATCATAAACAATATATTGACAATGAGTGAGTCAACAAGAATAATGTGGTTTCTCCCAGGAGAGGCTGTAACACCCCCATCCTTTCATACTACAAGTTCCACACTACAAGTCAGCTACAGCTTTCTAGAGGTGGGCAAAGATTGTGTGTGTTTCTCTGTGCGTATGTGTCTCTGTGTGTGTGTTTCTGTCTGTGTGTGTGTGTGTGTGTTGGGAGAGTGTCCCAAGCAGTGCTTAGGGGCCACAGGGCCTCTCTCAATAAGGTCCAGAGGGTCAATAATTAGGTCCAAGGATATGGAGCTGCTTCTACTCTATAATTACATATTGTAGCCTCAAGTCTACAACATGCAGTGTGTGGCAGACCACTGTGCTTCAGGGTTTGAAGTCAGGTTCCAGCTCGTATAAAGCACATGGCCACCGCAACTGCTAAACTATTCCCCTGGCCACTGCTTTTTAGCTTTCTCAACCCCAGAGAGTACACAAAATTTTTATTTCTGAAAAATTCTGTTATATTTTAAAAAGGTTTAAAACACATAGACTACTATAAAAAGACACTTAATTGCCCCATTTAAGCCAAGTAGCAAAGATTTCAAAACTAGGAATGAGACTTACCTCTCTTAAAACCAAGGGTAGGGGGTTGGAGCAATAGTATAGTACAGCACTTAGAGCATTTGCCTTGCATGGGGATCCCTGGCACTCCACATGGTCCTCCAAGCACCTCCAGGAGAAATTCCTGAGTGCAGAGCTAGGAGTAACTACTGAGCATTGCAGGTATGACCCAAAAAAGCAAAAAAAAAAAAAAAAAAACGGGGTAGATTTACTTAAAAACCTGATGATGACCCAGGCAATAGTACAGTGGGAAGGGCACTTGCCTTCCACAAAGTTGACCTGGGTTTGGTCCCTGCCACCCCTAAGTGCAGAGACACTAGTAAGCCCTAAGCACCACCAGGAGTGACCCAAAAACAACAGCAACAAAAAATTAAAAAATAGATAAATACCTGATTTAAAAAAATTGATGTGAAGTACATAAAGTTGCCTTAAAACATCTCCATATGGGCTAGTGAGATGGCTCCATAAGCCAGAGAGTATGTTTTGTATTTTGGAGACCCAGGTTCAGGTCCCAGTACCACATGGTCCTCCAGGCACCACCAGAGGAATGATCAGCAAGCACCAAGAGAGGAGGAGCCCCTAGGCACTTCTGAGTATATCGCCCCCTCCTTCATTTTGTGGACAGACTGCTCATACAACTCTGGCCTAAAAAAAAAAAAAAGTCTACCACAATCTTAGGAATGATTTGGTCCTTTAGAGAAAGAAATTTCGATTCCACCCAAGTATATATAGATATTAAAACATAATTTTAAAAACCTTAAAATAGGGCCGGAGCGATAGCACAGAGGGTAGGGCATTTGCCTTGGAGCAGCCAACCCAGGTTTAATCCCTGGTATCCCATATGGTCCCCTGAGCACTGCCAGGAATAATTCCTGAGTGAAGAGCCAGGAATAACCCCTGAGCATTGCTGGGTGTGACTCCCCAAAAGTAAAAACTTTAAAATAATAACTTCAATTCTATTCAGTTGACCACATGTAACATTTCTTTCCTTCAGATTCTTTCCTCACATGTGAATTTGCTCTACATTCACTTTTTAAAAAATTTTATTGAATCACCATGCGATGAACCATTACAAAGCTATTCATGACTGGGTTTCAGTAATGCAGTGTTCCAATACCCATCCCTCCACCGGTGCACATTTACCACCACCAATGTGCCCAGCTCCCTCCCCGCCCCATAACCTGCCTCTATGGCAGGCACTTCTCTCTCTCTCTCTCTCTCTCTATCTATCTATCTATCTATCTATCTATCTATCTATCTATCTATCTATCGATCTATATCACTCTCTCTTGCTCTCCTTTTGCACACTAAATTTTGCAAATCAAGACACTGAAGGGTTATCATGTGTATTCCTTTACCTACTTTCAATACTCAGTTCTAGGCTAGCATTACCATTTCCAATTGTTATTGTCAAATTGGTCTATTCTCTCTCTTACCTACTCTTCCCCCACCCCCAAACTTATGGTAGATTCCATTTGTGACAAGTCTTCCTGGTCATTTTGCCTGCCCCTGGCCGAGTCCAACATTGCTCCAAGGGTTCACTCACACGTGCGGGGGGGCCAGGCTGGCCAGACTTGGAGCAGAGATTTGGGCTCCTCCACCTCCATGTCAGCTACCCCAGAAGAGAGACCCACACCAGTTCCACAGCTCCGTCAGCGCACAGCCGCTCTGTGTCCGTGTGACATTCTTACATACTACTGTTTTTAGGATCAGGTCCTCCCTAGGACCTTTCACATTTATACACTGTATACTTTTCTAGGAAGGTTATAACTGATACCTGTCATCCCAGTAAGCTTAGCAAGAAGCCAGAGCAACCCACACATCATGAGGTCAGTTATTCTCAACATCCAGACCTCACAGTTCCTCAGAGCTCCACCCAAAAGAAAACCTGATCTTTCTTTCCCCTTTAAGTTTCAACAGTAGATGCTCGAGATGAGAGCCTTCTGCTGAGAGTATACCACCTACACAGCAGAGCCTGGCAAGCTACCTGTGTTTTATTTGATAATGCCAAAAACTAGTAACAATTATGGACCTCAATTCCATGACCTGAAAAATGGTTTGAGGCATTTCCTGTCCCTGGAACAAGGAGCCCTTGGGCTACACTTGCTGCGACAGGACCTATGAAGATGTTACTGGTGCCCACTCGAACAAATCGATGAATAACAGGAAAACAGTGATACAGTGATTGATATTAGTCTCATACCATTTTTATATTCCACAACTGAATGCAATCATTCTATATCTGTCCTTTTCTTCTGACTAATTTCACTACAGGTCTATCCATTTATAGGCAAATTTTATAACTTGACTTTTCCTAACAGCAGCATAGTATTCCATAGTCTACATTCATATTTTGTCCCATAACTTTCATTTACTCCATTTCACAGCTAGTTTTGCTTTCATGCAGAATTTCCTCTTTTCCCTCAATAAGAATATCTTGACTCATTATACCTTTCTAATTCTATCACATTATGTGGCTATAAAATTTCAAGTTACCAAAAAGTCCCAGAGACCAATTATGCTAGAGATTTCTATCACATGTTTCAATTAATTCTTTTTCCTATCAAGCAAGTTTAATTGAGTGTAAATTCCATACAAACATTCCTTGGTGGTACTAGTAAAAGGGACTCATCTTGTCTCCATACTAACCTAAAACCTTGTGAAAAAAGGTTGCTTCCAAGTTAGGTTATAGAAAATAAAGGTGATTAATAAAGACCATATGGGGTAAACAAATTATGCCCAATTTTGTAACTTTAGATATATGCACCTTTCAAATGAAACCATTAAATGTTAAAACAGTCTTTAGCTGCCAAATTTACTTTAGATAATTAGAATTTTTATTTGACAAGATTTGATAAGAATTCAATCCAGGAGCAAAATGTAAGAGACAGCAACACAGAGATCCACATTCAGACAGTAACAGATATTTAAAATTCAAGAGTCCATAGTGAAATTGTGCCAATTTTGACTTTTCAAGTTTCCTTCTTATCACATAAGTAAAGACAGAGCCTAGGTCCCCAAAGCAATGAGGATAAAATCTTTCAAAACCCTAAGATTTACAGGAAAAGTCTCAAATCAGGGCTTCTTATAACACAAAAAAGGAATATGCAAAAATATGCATTTTTTTTCATGATTATGAAAAAGAGATTGACAGAAAATTACAGGGCACTAAAGTAGCCAGTGGGAACCCCATGACTTCTCAGAGTGGGGGTGGGTTCCCTTCCCCACTGTACTTCCTCACTGTACTTCTGGAAGGCCCAGGTCCCAGCCCTGCTACCATGTAAGCTCATCTACTGGCCCTGTTTCAGAAACTCATAAATAAATCTTGAAAGAGATCAATAGCCACAAAGTTTATCAGATACCCAGTCCTGGTTGAGGCCTCTGGGGCATTCTCAGGAGGGCATTAGGCCAGTTGCTGCCCTACCAAAGTGCTGGACGCAGCACTCACACCCCAACAGCCACCACCATGCCTCTGGCCAGAATGCCCAGTAAAATGTTCTGGATTTTCTGGACAACTCTACAATAATAATATCCCAGTAGGAGCACACCATATTGGATGGGAATGTAACATAGAAACCAGCTAATTTCTGTGAATAAGAACACTAACAAAGAAGGTTTTAACTTGTAACAACAGCTTAGTAAACCCTCAGATAAGGACATAATGTCTCCTTGGTGAGATAAGACAATGTTCACAAATTTTCTTTTACTGAAATATTTGTTCATCATTCCACTAGATATTTAATGGTAACAGGCAGTATAAAATAAATTACTGTAGACCTGCTGTGGGGGCAGGCTTGAGGGATGGTTGGGGAAAGAGAGACAATGGTGAAGGGGACATTGATAGAGGTGGTCGGATTGCTGTTGGAATATTGAATGCCTGTAACTTTGTAAATCAGTGTTTAAACAAAGTGGGGGATGAAATAAAGAGCCAGTAGATCTGTACCAAAGGTTTACGAGGTCTGGGTAGACTGAAGAACTCATAAAACTCTCTAGCTATGGGATTTCTACATCTCTTTGACTTCTCATATCCAGACTCCCTGTTCCTTGGGTCTCTAGTAACAAACAGACCTGCTTGTTAACCAGTTAAACCTGATGACCTAAACACAATGGCTTCTACCTCAGTTCTGACCTGGTTTCAAGCTTTCAGCATTCTTCTCACAAGGAAGTCAAGTACTTTCTCTAGGTCAGAAGTTTCCTTTCTCAGCATGCCCCTTTTTGGGGGCAAGGGAGGGATGTTGATGTGGATGAAGTGGTAATAATGTTATAGAAGTCAGAAGTGATCATACACAAATCCTGTGAATGGATTCATTCATAGGCTCTGGGTCAAAGTCTCATAACTTCTCAGTGAATAGAACATTTACAGACAAACTGCTTCATGCCCCGTTGGGAAGATTCTGGGAAAGAGGAGTTCTTGAGCATGGACCACTACAAGGAAACTGCCCCTTCATTTTCACTCTTTTTTTGTGTTGAATCACAGTGAGATACAAGTTACACACTTGTTCATGATTGGGTTTCAGTCATACAATGTTCCACCACCAGTCTCTTCACCAATGTACATTTCACACCAACAATGTCCCCAGTTTCCCTCATTGGCACTTTCTTTTTCCTTTCCTTTTCTTCTCTTTTCTTTCCTTTTTTCTTCCTTTCTCCCTCCCTCCATTTCTTCCTTCCTCTTTCCTTTCTTTCTTTCTCCTCTGTCTCTGTCTCTCTCTCCCTCCCTCCTTTTGAAAACTGCCCATTTCACAAACATAAAAATCACACACATATACACTCACACACACACACGTATGGTTGACTAACTCTGCCACAGCTGTTTCTCTGACCACAGGAAGTGTTGTGATGGGCCAGCTTCAGACAGGGAAAGATAAGTGCAAAGCCAGTTGAGCTTCACCAAAAGTTTCCCACCTGAGGTCATTCAACACAGCAGAAGCCACTCCTGACTGACTCACCAAATCATAACTGCAAAGACCCAGGGCCACTGCTGAGGTCAATCAATCAATGGAGAGACACGGCAATGGTGAGGAAAGAGCATCATTGGTAACAAGCTGCAGGCTGGAAAATGTTGTCCTCAAAACAACCATCTCTGCATGGTCACAAGGAATGGTTTTTTATAGAAAAAGACAACAAGGAGACACATGTTTATAAAGGCAGTGTCAGAATGGTAGGCTGAGGTACCTTCTGGGAATGACTGAAGGTACCTGGGAATGACTGGCCATTCCCAGAAGAGCTGCTAGTTTTTAATTTTTATTTCAGCTGCTAGTTTTTAATTTTTATTTCAGCTCTCCATTTCTTTTGAGATTCATGCTGAGCACTTTGCATGTATTATCTCAACCTCTGCCCCAAGCTGCTATCCCCTTATATATCCGAGGATGCAAGGGCGCAGAGAATAGATCTAACTTGTCCATATCCACAGTGATAGAGCAGTGCAGCCACCTGAAGAGTTAAAACACAAACTTAGGCAACCTGATTTCAAATTCTGGCTCTCTCACCACCTGCAGTATTCTGTTCAAAAGTTTTATAGCACAAAGAAGGTGGATTCATGATCCCCACATACGATGTCTTCCTCCAAACCTTGACTATGTAAGATTATTTGGCAAATGGGGACATACTGATCGGATGAGGGTGGTAGCTCAAATTAACCTTGAGATGTCAGGATCTTGCTGGATTTTACAGTTGAACCCACTGTAACCAGAGCAATGACCAAAGCAGAAGTCACAGCGATACCACTGACAAAGATTCAAGCAGCCATTTCTGGCTCTGAAGATAAAGGAGAGGGCCATGCGCCAAGGAATGAGAACAGCTTCCCCAATATGGAAAGAGATGAGAAAGAGATTCTTCCCTAGATCCTCCAGAAGGAAGTGAGATCCTGCTGACTCATTCAATCCTTACACGACCTGGGCCGGAGAGATAGTATAGAGGTTGAAGTGCTTGTCTGGTATGAGGCAGACCCCACCGCCACCTCAGACACCACATCTGGTCCACCAGCACTGCCAGGAGTGATACTTGAGCACAGAGAGGAATTAAGGAATGAGCACTGCCAGATGCTGTCCCCAAACAAAAGCAAAACAAAACACAACCAAAAGCAATCTACAGCAGCTCCCTTTCAAATGGGATTTCCAGAACCAAAAGAATAACTTCAGTTTGTATAAAGTCACTACTTGAATGGTGATTTGTTTTCCAGAACCAAAAATAAAAAAATAGTTCCACTTTGTATAAATTCACTACATTAGTGGCAATTTGTTACTGCAGCAACATTCAAATATGCATACATTTCACTGCGGAGGAGAAGAAAAAATAGCATCTCATCTCCAAGAGAATATTCTTAAAGTGGTATTAAATTCAATCTTAAGGAAAAGAAACATTGGTCTTGGAGATACTAGTGTGTGATTCATATCAGTAAGGTACTAAATGACTTTGGACAATTTACCAAACCATCTGAATTTCCTCCTCTGTAAATTAGCAATCATTACTTTTCCTAGGACTATCATAAGTGCTAAACTAAAAGAGTTTGGAGCTGGAGCCATAGCACAGTGGGTAGAGTGTTTGTCTTGCATGTGGCCAACCTGGGTTGAATCCCTAGCTTCCCATATGGTCCCCAAGCACAGCCAAGAGTGATTCCTGAGTGTAGTCAAGAGTGACCCCTGAGCATCACTGGGTGTGACAAAGAAGGAGGAAAAGAAGGAGGAGGAGGAAGAGGAAGAGGAGAAACTACTGTACATAGAGTAGGGCTTTTGTCTTGCATGTGCCAGACCCAGGTTCAATCCCCAGCATCTCATATGTCCCCCAAGCACTGCCAGGAGTAATTCCTGAGTGCAGAGCCAGGAGTAATACCTGAGCATTTCCAGGTGTTACCCCCAAAAGGCAAAATAAGTAAGTAAAACTAAAAGAGTTTTTAGAAATTAACTCACATGTTAAGCAGTTTAACTGATGCCCTCTAGAGCAAATCGATGAACAACGGGAAGACAAGTGACAACTCACATATTATTGAACACTCACATGAGAATTCCCAGCCCTTTTTCCCCATAAGTATATAAGAGAATACTAAAATACACGTTCATCTCAAGACAAAGCCTGGGTTATGAATTTAAGGCTACCAAATCAGTTAAGTACAAATATAACTTGCCAAATGGAAATGATGTGCATTTTTAAAAGATATCAGAATAACCTCACTTATATGCAAGGTAGCAACAATGGGCCAAAGGCAATAATAGAACTGATTTGACTCAGACAAGTAAACTGGAGGGGGCATTGAAAAGGAGGAGCACTACGGCCCTTGAGGGAGGGAGGTGAGTACTCTGGTGGTGGGGGCGGTGTTGAAATATGTAATATGTATAGGGGGGTCGTCTGGCTTGTTGCAAGGCTCTGCTGGGGTGGCGGGCCAGTGCTAGAGCCTGTCATCCCTCCTGGGCGCCTAGTGAGCAGTTGGGCACAGGGACAGCCAGTAGCAACTCTGCCCCGTGTCTGTGAGTCTCCATGAGGGCCTCCATTCTCCACTCCCGGACTTCCCTTCCATCAGAACTCCACCCTGCAGACTAGCCTATCACAGCCTGGCTTGCATGGCCACTTGTGGCCGTGCAGTTCATCAATAAATGCTGGATTTAGAGATGACTACAAGAGTATGCCACCGCACGGCAGAGCCTGGCAATCTACCTGTGTCATATTTGATATGCCAAATATCAGAACAATTTTAGACCTCATTCCCATGACTTGATGAAATGGTTTGAGGCTCTTTATGTTCCAGGAGCAAGCATGTGCCCTTGGGCTCTACTAACATGAGACAGGACATATGGAGATGTTACTGGTGCCCGCTCGAGCCAATCGATGATGAACGGGAAGACAGTGATACAGTGATATGTATAGGGAAGCCAGCATCAACAACACTGTACATTTCAGTACCTGGATGAATTCAATAAAGTAAAAGAAAAAAACTATAAATTATTGAAAAATAAAGATATCCCCATATCTAAATTTAAGCAAGAAATTTTCATCCTAGAGGGTGACTCCTTTAGAGTTAAAATTTCTGTGTGTCTCTTCACCTCACTCTCTCTCCAATAAAAGTAAAATACTAGTCCATAAAAAAGGAGGATGAAAAGAGATTAATTCATGTGCATTTGCTGATCAAATAACCACCACTGCTTTCGTTACATGAACTGCTTCTCTAAAGGAATTTATATTTTTAAAGCAATCTACTCTAGGGTTTCAACACAGATCTGCATATCAAGGTTTTCCCTTTCCCCTGGTGACCCATTTGTCTGAGGGAGGCATTCAATTAGACTGCCAGAGCAAATTGATTCAGTATTGACCAGGAAAGGCTTCTCACTTGAAAGACGTATTACACAGAGGCAGAGGTGTCGCTGGCCCAAGTCAATACTCCAAGTGCAAGGGCCCTGATGATGCTGGAATATGGAATGAGAACGGGTCCGCCCAGGGCCCTGGGAGCAGACAGCCTCCTCTTTCTCTAACAGGATAGATCGCGTGGGAGTGGAAGGTCGATAAAAGCAGGTTTATGACAAGCAGGAAACAGAGCCCAGGTTCTGCTGGTACAAACCGGAAATACGGAAAGGGGCGACGAGGGAGGAAAGCAAAGGTTTCTTGGCTCAGGAACCTAAACGTGGATTTGAGGTATCAAATCTGAACTCTCAAGGTCGTTGCTGTTTGGAGACATCTTCCCGATGTGCAGGCCCGTGACCCCTTTCTGGTCTCTTCCCTCTGCAGACTGCACCTGCGAAGCCCAGGCTGACGAATGCATGGGCTTCTGTACAAATCCATCACTCAAGCTCAGTTATTTCAGACGGGAAATGCAATCCCCTTCCACTAGGCGCATCAAGAAACACTGGGCACCCAGTGAGAGAAGCATAATGCTAATCAGTGATAAGTATCCTTTATTTAATATAAAGCTGCTTCTTAGATTAAAAGGCTGAAAGGATTCAAGCTTGCATATCAGAAGCTGGCTTTTAGTCTTTGTTATTTCTCAAATGATGGCTTTGATTTGTTGAAATGCTTTACCGCCTTAAACATCTGACAGAATAAATTAAACCCTTTCTCAGAGCCTCTCCTGATTATCCCAAGACCCAGTATTGATAAGATTATTCATTACATCGAGCTTGGGGAAAAATCATAAAACTGGCTGCATTAAAATAATTAGGACCCTCCACTTTTGTGTTAAGATTTGACCTCTACATATTTACCAGCACTCCATTTTTATTTACATTTTCCCAGTCATTAAGGTGACCACTTGCATTGTGTGCCACACATATTACTTAAGATATGCAGCTTCCCAAGTGTCACCAGTAAAAGCTATAACCCATTATCATTTCCTCAGAAAGGTAACCCATCCTGCAGTGCACTTGCAGGGAAGAATAAAAGAGGTTTAAGCAAGAACTTGCATGAGCCCTGGCGGAGGCACAGCCGTGGAGAAGGCAGGAGGTATTTCTGATATGCAAGCGATGAGGAGGAATGGCACCATCACACACCAGCCCTCACACACAGGACCCAAAAATAAGGTTAAGTAAGTGCAACTGAGATGAATGGGTTCAGGCATTGGTAACTTGTCTTGTGAAGCTCCTGACACAATTCTGAAGTTAAACACAGTTCCAGATCCTCCTAGTTTCACTTGCAAGCAAGAGACAGACAAAATGAAAACTCTGCCTTCAATAAACAATCAAATTGATATCAGGCAGATTCTAAAGAAAAAAAATCAAATTTAATTACAGACACCTCAAAATCTTATATAAAGATTCCAAACCTCAGAAGACAAACAGAAACTACAACCTGAACTAAGAAATGGGCCAGGGCCCAGGGTTCAAGGACAGAGGAAGGAGCCTCATAACAAAACTGACCCCATGACCAAAACTAGATGTTTGGTGATCACATGTTCACTCTGTGGTACAGAGTGCATCTAGTTTTCCAAGAGTAAGGTTCCTTCCGACTGAAGTCCTAAATATGCACAATCTTTGAGGAAATTAGAGAATGGGAAAAACCTCTCTGAAGCCCCAGTTGATCTTAGGTCAAAGTTATCCACATGCCAAAGTGACAGGTGCTGGGAAGCCTGTCTGCATCTCTCAGGGTAACCGTCTGCAGAGCACTGAGGGACCCACCCCACAATGCAGAAAAAGCTGCAGACGCCAGAAGAATGTGAACCCAAAGGCCCCTCAATTTTCCCCAGTCATGACACTCAGTTCAGAGTGTTTCATCCAAGCTTATTTGCCCAGACTTTTTCATTTTTCATCAAACCCAGCACAGAAAGTCGAGTTCAATTGCTTCATTACCGTCTTCATCTCCTGATCAAGTCTACAATATCGGGTAACAGTTCCATTAAATACACCCGTTTGCTCTCCTCCAGCTCCAGAGCTCTCAGTCAGGGACTTAAAAGGGTAGAAAGAAAAAATATTTTCTCTTTGTTCATTATGAAGAACAATGACTTAGGACAAAGAGATAATGCAGAGAGATAATACAGAGCAAAGACACTTGCCTTGCAGGCGATGCGACTGACTCAGGTTTGGCCTCCAGGACCCATATTGTACCTCAAGTTTGCCAGGAATGATCCCTGAAAATAAGCCCTGAGCTCTGCCGGGAGTCACTCCTCCATGCCTCTCTCTGTCCCAAAACCCATCTACACTTGAAGACCATGTTGAGTCCAAATCATGTAATTTTGTTGTTGTTCCTATTATGTATTTCTCTTTTGGGGGGTGGGGTGAGGGTGTTGGCTACATCTGGCAGTGTTCAGAAGATATATATGGCTCTATGCTCAGAGGGAATTTTTAGTGGTGCTTGGGGGACAATGCATGGTACCAGGAATTAAATAGGAATCAGCTATATACAAAGCAAGTACCTTACTTGCTGTACTATCTCTCTGGCCCCAAATCTCTTTTTTTCTTTTTGGCCATATCTGACGATACCCAGGGGTTACTCCTGGCTCTGCCTCAGGAATTACTCTGGGCAATGCACAGAGGACCCTAAGGGATGCTGGGGATTGAACCTAGTGTGGCTGCATGCAAAGCAAGAGCCTTACTGCTGTACTATCACCCCCCCCCTCCCCAATTTTTTTTACTATTTAAGTAATGAGTATCAAAGACTCATCATTTTCTTTACCACAATCTCCTTCACTGGGCCACCCTGAGCATAAGTAGCATCTTACCCAGCAAGACATCCAATTAGGGGATCCCAGGGTTATGAGAAGCAAGAGGTACCCCCTAAAATCTTAATTAACATTAAAACAAATGAGAACAGATATGCTCCCCACAAAAGTGATAAATTAATAACAACTGGTTTAGACCAGGCACCACAGAATATTCTGTTAGTCTGCTTTTGTAGAGATCTATGACCTGAATAACAAAGACAAGAATACCTCTTCAACAGATTGTCAGTTGTGACAAAATCAAGGGTGAATTGACAAGTGTCTCTTAGGAAATAATTCAGGTAAAAGAAGTACTTTTGATGTTCAGGGGGAAAAAAAGACAGAATTCTTGTTTGAGTATCTATACATAAATTAGCCTAGAAGGCACAAACAAGAAGCACTTAAATTAAAGATATTGATATGTAAACAAGATGCTGAAAAGCACAGAAATCTCCAGTCAGTATGCACACCATACAGAATGAATATTTTAAAACTTAAACCTAGGAGTTGGAAATATATACATACATACATATATATATATATATATTGCTTCTCGGCCTTTTGGCTAAGATCAAGTGAAGAGTTGGAAATATAGTACAGTGGGTAAGATGTGTGCCTTGCCTAGAGTTGATGCTGGTTTGACCCCCAGACTACATATAGTCTACCAGTCATGATCCCTGAGCACCGAGCCAGGAGTAAGCCCAGAGCACTATCAGGTATGGTACAAAAACCAAAAAACAAACAAAACTTGAACTACAATCCTGGTACCCATGACCACATTGTGCATGAACACCACCAGATGTAACGCCTGAAACTCAGCCAGTCCATGAGCACTGTCAGTGTGGCATGCCACTAGTTACCTCAGCACTTAGCACAACAGCTATGATATGGAATTTACTCAGCTTCCAAAGTGATTTAGGAAGGTGTGGATGTGCATACAGGAATATTATGTAGCTGCAAGGAAAGGTGAAATCATGTGGTTCTATGCAATTTGGATAGAACCAGAGGATATCATGTTAAGTAAAAGTAAATACAGAATTATCTCATTTATCTGTGGTATATCAAATAACAAAATGAAGGAATGCAAGGTATCAATAGAGAGATATCTAAACTCCCCTGAGCCCTTGATTATAAAAATGAAACAGAAAAGGAAAGGAATTGGGCATTGGGGGAGTGAAAGGAGGCAGATAAGAGGTTACATTGGCAGGGGTTAGGGGTACAGGATACATAGGTGGCATAAAGTTAGTTCATAGAACCAGAAACATTGTAAGCATGAGATTCAAACAACAACCAAACTTCAAAATGTGCCTGTCAAGGGGCAGACTGGGGGTGAGAGGCACCTGTGGGAACTGATAAGGGAAAGCTGTCCCTATGGGACTGGTAGCTGGAGGCACTGTATGCTCAAATCTCAACTCTGGGTAACACTGAAAATAATAGTACTTAATAAAAATTTATTTTAGAAAAAAAGAGAGAAAGACTGGGTACTAGCAAGATACAGCAAAGAACTAAGAGGGCACTTTGCAGAGGAGACTTGAATTTGGTCCTTTGAGTAATACCAGGAGTGACTCCTACAAGAAATAGCCCCAAAGCCCCAAGTTGAATGTTGGAAAGACAGCACAAAATTGCTAGAAATAAATCACAGCAGGAAAGGCACTTGCTTTGCACACAGCTGACCAGGATTGACCCCATAAGGTTCCCAAGCCTGCCAGGAGTTATCTCTGAGCACCAAACACCACAAACCCTGAAATGTGAACTAAATAACTGACAATAGTACAGCAAAAACCATATACACATCTTAAGAAAGGCCTCTTGACTCTTTTTAATGGTTAATTTGCATTAGCCACCACCCCAGTAGGGTCTCAGAAGCAGCCAGAGGAAACTTGCTCACCATAATTGCTGCCATTTTCAACATCCAGACTCCACAGCTCATCAGAGTCCCACTCAAGAGAGAAGCCAATTCCAAGCCCAACTCACCAGAGCCCCACACAACATAGCAGCTGATTTCAAGTCCAGGTGGCAATTCTCTGCAGCGAAAGTCACCAGGCTTTCATGGAAATGGAGCTGGGGTCCCCCCTTCCCTGCCTCTGTCCTGTCCAAGAGGCCTAGTGGACCCACCCAAGAACTGCCTCCAGGCTGTCAGCCATCATGCAGAGACTCAGACATATGGGGCAGAGCTGCCATCTGGCTCTCCCCTAGCTCAGCTGACCATAAGGCACCCAGGGGAGAGGATGGGTTCCATCTGGCTCTTCCCCAAGGTGCACAGCCCCAAAGCGGCCATGCAGTACATCAAACTAGTGGAAACCAACCACGTTCTAGAAACTCAGAAAATAAATTCAAGAACAGAATTGGTCTAGATTCTCCCATTACCAACAATAGGGAAGAAAATGGATTCATCAATAACATTGCCATGTATGTGCTTTAATGGTCAATGTAATAGTGTCAGCTGAGGGAGCAGGCATGGGGATTGGGATGGGTGGGAAATGAGGGTCTTTGGTGGTGGGAACACACTGGTGGTGGGAGTGGTGTTGAAGTATGAATCTATCAACAGTATAATGAAAACCTTTTTACTTTGTAAATCATGGTGTTTTGATTAAAAAGGAAAAAAATTGTATTAGCTACTAAATGATTTTTTAATGATTTTTTAAAAATTAGTTTTAGGGGCTGGAGCGATAGCCCAGCGGGTAGGGCGTTTGCCTTGCACGCGCCAGCCTCTGTGGGCCTGGGTTTGATCCCTGGCATCCCATATGGTCCCCTGAGCACCACCAGGAGTAATTCCTGAGTGCAGAGTCAGGAGTAACCCTGAGGGTCACCAGGTGTGACCCAAAAAGCAAAAAAAAAAAAAAAAAAAAAAAACATTAGTTTTATTTTCTTAAAAATAATTTTAAATGATTTTAATTTATTTTTAAAATATTGGGGGTAGGAAACAAGGCCATATCACCTGTTATTTATTTATTAAAATAAACACAATGAACAATCAACACACTGAACTCCATATTCTGGATCTCATGATAAGGCCTTACCAGAGGAGGGAACAGGGCTCACCAACCAGTCCACTTGTCTCTGCTAAAGGATAAAGCAAGCCTGTCACTGGGCAACTATGTGATGTCAGTGATGGATCTCGACCTTCAGCAGCCCTTGCAAGAGCCACTTGTGTTAAATCCATTATGATCTGAAGACTGCATGTCCCCAAGACACTGTTTTAGCCTCACTAAAGCAATAGTCAAACTAACTTTACTCCAGCATTGCTCAAATAAAAAGGTATTCCAAAAAAGTACATAGTAATAATATTTAAACATAGGAGCAAAAGCCTACTTAGAATTTTAATACATATTTAAATTAAATATTATTCATACTAAACATCTTTAGTATAAATAATAAAGATGTTTAGTATATTATTTATACTAAAGATTGCTACCAGCAAGGTGTGGGGTTTTCTCTGGGCTCTTCCGAGGCTCCAGCGGGGATGGTTGACTGGGGTCGGAAGTTGCTCTCATGGTCCATGGAATGCAGGAGGTTCAACGGGGAAAGCTGGTTTCTGCTCTGCCGGGTGTATCTAGAGACTCTCAGTAGTAGCAGAGCTGCTACTGGCTCTCACTGTGCCCAGCCACTAATGAGGTGCCCTGGAGGGATGGCAGGTTCTAGCCCTGGCCCGCCACCCCAGCATAGACTCACAACAAGCCAGACAACCCCACTCCATGAGGACCTCCGTTTTCCACATCTGGACTTCCCCCTCGTCAGAACTCCACCCAGCAGACCAGCCTATCACAGCCCGGCTCGCACGGCCACTTGCGGCCGCACGGTTCATCAATAAATGCTGGATTTAGAGATGACTACAAGAGTATGCTACCCGCATGGCAGAGTCTGGCAAGCTACCCGTGTCGTATTTGAAATGCCAGATACCAGTAACAATGATAGACCTCATTCCCATGACCTGATGGAATGGTTTTTGAGGCTCTTTATGTTCCTGGAGCAAGCAGGTGCCCTTGCATGAGACAGGTCATATGGAGATGTTACTGGTGCCCGCTGGAGCAAATCGATGATGAATGGGAAGACAGTGACAGTGATACTAAACATATAGTATAAATGTTTAGTAATAATATTGTTAAATAATAAGTATTTAGTAATAATATTTAATTATAGGGGCAAGAGCCAAATCTTTAGAATCTTAATATGCATTAATTGATATTAATTTGATTCCACAGGGGAGGGAAAATAGGTTCAATAGTTAAGGAAGTTTGAGAAATATGATAAACCTTTCTAGAGATTTGAAATGTAAAGTGTTGGCTCTTTCTCCACCCCCACATCTCTGGAGATTGGCCCACATTTCTATCTGAAATGGGTACTCCTGGCCTTCTTCCACTCTGGAAAAGGCAGTGTTGTCTCTTAATCATGTAGTGCACATTCCCTCTCCCCTACCCCCCTCTCTCTTTTTCCTCTCACAGTTCTCTAAGTAAACTTCTTTAATAAAACTATTTCATTTCACTGAAAAATAAAGTATGTAGTTTCAGAGTAAAGATTCTGATAGATATATCCTACTACCTATTACACAAAAAAAACAGATAGCTCTTTCCTCCATCGGGTATTTTTCAAGTTGATGCTTTTTCTAAGAAAATAATGTGTGGCAACTGCTATATTCTAGATCCTTCCACAGATGGTCCCAAATAATGGATTTGCATACTAACAAAAGCTTTCTATATGTAATGCTAAATGTACCTGTATCCCTGAGCAAATATTGCCTGCTAAGTGGAGGAGGGGGAAGAGATATTCAACATTGTGTCCTAGATACTCGCCAGTAATGACAGATGCTGGAGAGACCTCTGTGTGCCAGGTGTAATTCCTTCTGACTAGATTCTAGGTCCTTAGGGTACTGAGGTAGAGGCTGCTACTCATAACACAACTGTATATCTCCAGGGATAGTTTGTACTTTACATCACTAATAGGTAGATAACAACAATGCCTACAGATGTGATAAATCATTTCTTTAGCCTTGTTTACAGGCCTTGTTTAATAATAATTCATCTCTTAACTCCTTTATCTCACAGTGAACAGTCCAAATACTTAGCAGCTGCTGAGATCCGGAAAAAATTTTACAAGCAGCTAACAGAACATGTTCAGTACATGTTAAGACATTCATTTAATACATCCTCATAATCTGAGATTTTGACAATATAACAGTAAAACTGGTTACTTGGCAGAGGTAGTCTCAAAAAAAATCAATTTTTACTGAATCTAAAGATATAACATGAAGACTATCTAATATACCTTTCTTTGTATGGAAAACTATTTGACTTTGTTGAAAGAAGAGCTGAGCATACATTTTATTTTATAGGTAAGCAGGTTTATTAAGAGGACATTTTAAGAATATTTTAAATGTTATATAATTCACCAAAACAAAAACATGTCAGATAAATCTTCAGAACTTTGTTTTCCTCACCAACTAGCATCATATCTCTGACATGCCAACATCAATAAGAAGCATTATTTTTGTAAATCTGGGAGTATTTTAAAATGTTAAAGCATGCATCTGGAATGGCAAACAGCATTGAACAGGAATCAGTTCAATTAACATCTTCTTGGTAGTCAAGAAATTTGAATCACTAACAAGATGTTAAAGATTTATGGTTCCTCAGACAATATGCTGAACAACACCCCACCACCAAGAACAACTGCCTCCAAAGGTGAGAGTTTAGGAGACAGGAGTCTTTGGGAAGTGAGTAGAACAAGAGTAGAGCCCATCTGAATGGGAACAGGGTTCCCACACAAAGAACGTCCCTGACCCCTTTATCTTGGATAAAATATTCAAGATATTTGATATCTCAGGATGCTACTCTAAACAAAAATCCTTTGAGTAGCTTCAGTGATCAATAATAACCTAACACATTTCTCAGAAATCTGTCATATCCAATTTAGGTTATGCGAATGAAGAATATTATAGCCAAGATTAACTCATGAGTCATTTTTTTGACTTTGAGAAACAGCTGCTTCCTTTAGTGTCCTACAATCTTCTTCCAAAGGAAGGCAGAAATTTGAAGCAGCCTTCCAGAGAGCATGTGCTAGAATCTACAGACAAACCACATTATTTTCCTCCATGCTCACTCCTGAAGCTTCTTTACTTTTTAAATTCTAATCAGGTTTTTATTTTTCACTCAAATGCCCTTCACAAACAAGGGATAGAGCCAATCTTAATGGCTGAATAGTTCCATCATCTTTTATTAATTCTGAGTTTGCTGGGAGCTTTATTCCACTTGGATTGGCATCAAATATCCCAATTTATGGCTCTATCGTACAAATACAAAGCCAGACCTTGCCATGATAAAAGATGATGAAAATGTTCTTAATCAGCTCATGCGGAATGAGCTACTAGGATTTGTTACCATGGTCTCTCTCTATTTTTTTTCTGTTTAAATTACAACTCAGAGTTCAGGAAGTACTTCAGATTACACAGAATTTGATTTGAAATTCTAACTCAGGGGCACATCTCTGACATAATTAGCAGTTAGAATCAATAAGAACCCCTATTGTTAGGTGATTACTGAGACAATCCTCAACCTAATGTGATATGGTAGGTGAGGAAACCTCCACTTGCACAATTTATTCTCTGTGTGAATTCTTTTTCTTCACCTGAATTTAACATACTATACTGATTTAGATCCTTGACAAAGTGTCAAGGAAATATAGTGTAATTATTCACATAATAAATCAATAGTTCCATCACCATTTGTTAATTCTGAGTTTGTTGGGAAGGATCAAGATGCTAGGGCAAATTGAATTTCTTATTGACCAAGAGGAAACCAAAAAATAAATTAGCTAATATCTTGAAAACCTGCCTAAAATGTAAGCATTTCCTTCCAGCTAAGCAGGATTTGTTGAACACCCAGCTGATACTCCACTTTCAGGAATACACCCCCAAAAAAAAGAAAAGACAGAAACAAAATATTGGAGGAGGGGAAGCATGTAAACAAGTGACCCAAACTCCACAGAACTGAGAATATCTAACCCTAAACTAGCAGTGAAAGAAACCAAGAAACCACCGATTATTCCCACAGAATGATGAAAAGATTTAGTTATTATAGTCACTGAATACCTCTAGAAAGTAGGAAACTGGGAAGAGCTGAAAATCAGGAAGGAAATCTGCAAAGGAGTGTTTCATATCTCTAGCCTGGACCAGCGAGCCAGGGCAGAGAGTAAGTGCACTTGCCTTGCACTCAGCCCAGCTCGGTTGACTTTGATTCCCAGTGCGTACCTGGCCCCAAGCCCAGCCAGGAGTAAGCCCAGAGTAAATCCCTATGTGGCTCCAAAAAAAAATGACCTCTAAGTATTCTCTCATCCCACCCCTTCTCAGCAGAAAATACCAAGGGAGAGGGCAAATAAAAGAAAATTTAGCTTAGCAGACATCAGTTATACTAAACATAGAGGAATGATATATTTTAAAAACTGCCTTGTGAAAAGTGGAGAGTCTTGGTTTCACAGTTGCTGTTGCTTCCCGGAACAAAGAGACAGTAGTTTAGGAAATTTCACTCTCTGGGAAATTATTCTTCCTCTCGTCACCAAAGAAAGGAAACAAAGACATAAAGAACTTGGTAATTGCATATCTTATGGTGATATAACAAGGAAGGAAGGAAGGAAGGAAGGAAGGAAGGAAGGAAGGAAGGAAGGAAGGAAGGAAGGAAGGAAGGAAGGAAGGAAGGAAGGAAGGAAGGAAGGAAGGAAGGAAGGAAGGAAGGAAGGAAGGAAGGAAGGAAGGAAGGAAGGAAGGAAGGAAGGAAGGAAGGAGGGAAAGAGGGAGGAAGAGGAAGAGGAGGGAGGGAGGAAGGAAGGAAGGAAGGAGGGAAGGAGGGAGGAAGAGAGGGAGGGAGGAAGAAAGGAAGGAAGGAAGGAAGGAAGGAGGGAGGGAAGGAGGGAGGAACAGGAAGGAAGGAGGGAGGAAGGAAGGAAGGAGGGAGGGAGGGAGGGAGGAAGGAGGAGAGGGAGGGAGGGAGAGAGGGAGGGAGGAAGGAAGTAAGGGAGGAAGGGAGGAGGGAGAGAGGTAGGGAGGAAGGAAGTAAGGGGAGGAAGAGAGGAAGGGAGGAAGGAGGGAAGGAGGGAGGAGGGAGGGAGAAAGGAGAGAGAGGAGGGTGGGAGGGAGAGAGGGGGGAGGGAGGGAGGAGAGGAGGGAGGGAAGGAGGGAGGAAGAGGAGAGAGGGAGAGAGGGAGGAAGGAAGGAAGGAAGGAGGGAGGGACGGAAGGAGGGAGGAAGAGGAGGAAGGAGGGAGGGAGGAAGGAAGGAATAAGGAGGGAGGGAAGGAGGGAGGAAGATTAAGGAAGGAGGGAGGGAGGAAGGAAGGAAGAAGGGAGGGAAGGAGAGAGGGAGGGAGGAAGGAAGGAAGGAAGGAGGGAGGGAGGGAGGAAGGAAGGAAGGAGGGAGGGATTGAGGAAGGAAGGAAAAGAGGGAGGGAGGGAGGAAGAGAGAAGGGAGGGAGGGAGAGAGGGAGGGAGGAAGGAAGTAAGGGAGGAAGGGAGGAATGAGGGAGGGAGGAGAGAGGAGAGAGGGAGAGAGGGGGAGGGAGGGAGGGAGAGAGGGAGGGAGGAAGGAAGGAAGTAAGGGAGGAAGGGAGGAAGGGAGGAAGGAGGGAGGGAGGGAGGGAGGAAGGAAGGGAGGAAGGGAGGAAGGAGGGAGGGAGGGAGCAAGGGAGAGAGGGAGGGGAGGGGGAGGGAGGGAGGGAGAAAGGGAGGGAGGGAGAGAGGAGGGAGGAAGGAAGGAAAAGAGGAAGGAGGAAGGGAGGAAGGAGGAAGCAGGGAAGGAAGGAGGGAGGGAAGGAGGGAGGAAGAGAAAGAAAGGAGGGAGGGAGGGAGGAAGGAAGGAAGGAAGAGGGAGGGAGGGGGGGGAGGAAGGGAGAAAGGGAGGGAGGGAGGGAGGGATAGAGGGAGGGAGCAAGGGAGGAAGGGAGGAAGGAGGGAAGGAGGGAGGGAGGGATGGAGGAAGGAGAGAGGGAGGGAGGGAGGGAGGGAGGGCGAAGAAGGGAGAGAGGGATGGAGGATGAGAGGGAGGAAGGGAGGGAGGAAGGAAGGAAGGAAGGAAGGAAGGAAGGAAGGAAGGGAGGGAGGGAGGGAGGGAGGGGGAGGGAGGAAGGGAGGGAGGGAGGGAGGGAGGAGGAAGGAAGGAAGGAAGGAAGGAAGGAAGGAAGGAAGGAAGGAAGGAAGGAAGGAAGTGAGGAAGGAGGAGGAGGGAGGGAGAGAGAGGAGGGAGGGAGGGAGGAAGGAAGGGAGGAGGAGGAGGGAGGAAGGAAGGAAGGAAGGAAGGAAGGGAGGGAGGGAGGGAGGGAGGGGGAGTGAGGGAGGGAGGGAGGAAGGGAGGAAGGGAGGGAGGGAGGGAGGGAGGGAGGGAGGGAGGAAGGGAGGGAGGGAGGGAGGAAGGGAGGAAGGAAGGAAGGAAGGAAGGAAGGAAGGAAGGAAGGAAGGAAGGAAGGAAGGAAGGAAGGAAGGAAGGAAGGAGGAAGGACGGACAGATGGAAGGAAAGAAAGAGAGAAAGAAAGAGAGAAAGAAAGGAAGGAAGGAAGGAAGGAAGGAAGGAAGGAAGGAAGGAAGGAAGGAAGGAAGGAAGGAAGGAAGGAAGGAAGGAAGGAAGGAAGGAAGGAAGGAAGGAAGGAAGGAAGGAAGGAGGAAGGACGGACAGATGGAAGGAAAGAAAGAAAGAGAGAAAGAAAGAGAGAAAGAAAGGAAGGAAGGAAGGAAGGAAGGAAGGAAGGAAGGAAGGAAGGAAGGAAGGAAGGAAGGAAGGAAGGAAGGAAGGAAGGAAGGAAGGAAAGAAAGAAAGAAAGAAAGAAAGAAAGAAAGAAAGAAAGAAAGAAAGAAAGAAAGAAAGAAAGAAAGAAAGAAAGAAAGAAAGAAAAAGAAAGAAAGAAAGAAAGAAAGAAAGAAAGAAAGAAAGAAAGAAAGAAAAGAAAGAAAGAAAGAAATATTATTTGGGTAAAAAGAAGTCAAAGACAATAAGCGGGTAGGGGTTGAAAGAAGAGGAAGCGGTAATGAAATATAAAAAACTAAAACAAGTGTAATTTTTTTTCAACCTCATTTTTGGACAGGGAGATAGGACAACAGGCTAGAACTCATGTTTTGTGTGAAAATTAAGAAATATATTCCTGAGTGCAGAGCCAGGAGAAACCCCTGAGCATTGCCGGTGTGACCCAAAAAGCAAACAAAAAAAAGAAAATTAAGAAATATATGCTGTTCCATGGTATTAGAATAAAAACAGACCTGTGGAGCTATGGAATAGAGTTGAATATCCTGACATCCAACCTCAAATACATGAACAATTAATCTTCGTAAAGGAGCAAAAATTATTAAATGGAGCAAGGAAAGCCTCTTCAACAAGTGGTGCTGGGAAAACTGGGCAGTTGCATGTAAAAAAAATGAACTTGGGCCTCTGTCTAACACCAAATCAGATCAAAATGGATTATAGATCTCAATATCAGACCTGAATCCATAAAGTACATTGAAGAAAACATAGGAAAAACCCTCCATGACATTGAAGCTAAGGACTTCTTCAAAGAAGAAACACCACTAACAAAACAACTAAAAGAAAAGATTATCATATGAGACTACAGGAAGCTAAAAAAGTTCCTGTACCTCAAAAGAAACAATGACCAAGATACAAAGAAAGTCTACAGAATGGGAAAGAATATTCACCCAATACCCATCTGATAAGGAGTTAATATCCAGAATATATCAGGCACTGGTAGAACTTTACAAGAAGAAAACAAACAACCCCATCAAAAAATGGGGAGAAGAAATGAACAGAAACTTCAACAAGGAAGAAGTTTGAATGGACAAAAGAAATATGAAAAAATGCTCAACATCATTAGTCATCAGAGAAATGCAAATCAAAACAACAACGAGCTATCATCTCACACCACAGAGACTGGCACATATCCTGAAGAGTAAGAACAACAAATGTTGGCATGGGTGCGGGGGGGGTGGGGGGGTGGGGGGAGGGACACTCGTCCATTGTTGGTGGGAATGTCGACTAGTACTGTTTTTTGGAAAACAATATAGACATTCCTCCAAAGACTGAAATTGAACTCCCTTTTGACCCAGACATACCACTCCTGGGAATATACCCTGGGAAGCCAAAAACACACAGCCAAACACCATTCCCAAGTTTATGTTCATAGCAGTACTGTTCACAATAGCCAGAATCAGGAAACAACCAGAGTGCCTGAGAATAGACGACTGGATAAAGAAACTTTAGTACATCTACACAATGGAATACTATGCAGCTGTCGGGAAAAAAATGAAGTTATGAAATTTGCCTATAAATGGATGTACATGGAGAGGATCATGTTGAGTGAAATTAGCCAGAACGAGAGAGAGACAGATATAGAATGACTGCATTTATTTGCATGACATAAATATATATATTCAATATATATATATATATATATATATGTACATATTATGATACCAATATCCAAGGTCAGGTGAAACATGGATCAGGAGGTCTTGTCAAAGGTGGAAATTATTCACAAATGTGTGCGAGTCAGAGGTTAGGTAAGACAGAGAACGGAACAGTGTGCTAATAATTCTCGAAAGTGCTGATACCAACCTAGAACTGAGCATTAAATACAGACAAAAAAGATACACATGACAACCTCTTAATGTATATATTGTAATCCACAATGTGGAAGGGAAGGAAAAGATAGAGAGAGAGAGAAAGAGAAAGAAATTAAGAACCTGCCATAGAAGCAGGCTAGGGAAGTGGGGAGGGAATCAGGGACATTGGTGGTGGGAGATGGGCACTGGTGGAGGGAAGGGTGCTGGAACACTGTGTGACCGAAACCCAAATATGAACATCTTATGAACATCTTTGTAACTATATATCTCACGGTGGTATAATAAAATATTTTTTTTAAAAAATAGAATACATTAAAGAAAAAGAAATATGCTGTTTAATGACTTCAGTGTTTGTGCTTGGTTGCTGAACCAGAAAAAATTACTCACACCAGTTACCTGTGTGAGTTTTCCCTTGCATCTGAAGACTGGGGTCGGGGAGACAGCTCAAAGGGTTGGAGCAACTGCTCTGCATGCTGAAGGCCGGGGTGTGATTCCAGGCACCGCTTGGTCCCATGGCACCCACGCTGCAGCAACCCCAGAATATTGATCTGGCAGTAGCCCCTTACCACTGCCAAGTGTAGCCGCAAACTCAACACCAAAACATAAAATCAAATGTTTACTTGGAGATAAGAGTGACAATAACAGGGATTAACACACTTGCCTGGCATGCAGCTGACCCCATGGATTCCTGGCACCACATGGCCCCTGACCTCCAAAGGGATGACCCCTGAGCCCAGAGCCAAGGAGCAGCCCCCAAGCTACTACTGGGTATGGTCCCAAACCCCAAAATAATTAAAAATCCTCAATTTGAAAAACACTTTTTGTCTTTGAGCTGGCCATGGGTATTGCCATTCCTCTGACCAGCCCTTCTTACCTGCACAGTAAGGGTTCCCAGGTTCCCAGACACAACCATCAGGAGCTCTCTGGGAACCTCTTTGGGGCTGGCGGCCACTGACTGGAGGTTGGCCCTGTTCTAAGCAGCCAAAATCTGGCTGAGACTGAGCCAAAGTGGCTCCAACAGTGAGCTACAGGTTTCCAGCTCTCAGCTTCCAAATATATTTTACTCCTTAGCAACCACATAAATGAAAACATCAAAAACTCATGATGTCACCTACCAAAGCTCCAGAGGAATGCATTCGAGTTTCAAACATTCAGATATGGCTATTACAGCCCAGGCAAATATTCCAAAGCCCATAAGGTAAAAAACTATCATAGCTAAAGTATCAATGCATTTTTTAGGTTTCCCTTCTTCATCATATTTTAGGGGTGGGGGGACACACAATGGTACTTAGGTCTTACACCTGGCTCTGTTCCCAAGGCTCACTTAGGGCAGGGCGCAGAAGACCATATGCAGAGCCAGGGATTGAACTAGCATCAACTGCATGCAGTACGTGCCCCTTTAGCCCAACAGTATCCCCAACCCCCCAGCCCTTGATTTTTTTTAGCCCTTTATATTTTCACTGTTGCTAAAACCAATCACATCCAATTTAGGGTCTACAAACAATATTAGTCATCCTACATTTCCAGAGGTTAGACGTCCACCCTGGGTCTCAAAGGGCTAAATTCAAGGACATCCAAGACGTGGCCCTTCTAGGATCCCTGGAGAGGGACCTACTTTATCTCCTCCAGTACAGAAAGTACGACTTCATCTTCAAAAAAGGAAAGACCCTTCCCAACGTCACAGCTTAAAACTCGATCCTTCTGACCATATCACCCTGCTGCAGCCTGACATTTCCTTTTGCTACTCAAAAGGCCTCTTGGCATACACTGAGACTACCTACATACTGCAGGACCATCTCCTGGTCATCTGATTAGCAACTGCAATCTCACCTGCAACCTTAATTTTCCTTTGCCACACAACCTAACACATTCCCATTTTCAAGGATGAGGTAGCCACTATTACACATGCCCATGTCCTTGTTAAAAAGTCATTCCACAAAATCTCCCTTTTAAGGAAAAGCTGGTCTGAACAGTATGGAGCACAAACAGTTAATTAAACATTTTACAACCTCAACTATTTACAAAATCTACTAGTTAATGAAAAGTAACCATGCAAAGGAGTTATTTGTCAAAAGTATCAACTTGCTTATAAGGAGAAAGGCAATTTTTGGAGAAAACAAAAATGTCACGCGAATAGTATGAACCCAGTATTTTTCTATAGGTGAATCTCAAAGCAATTTGCCACTTTGAACTGAGTAAATCTTCTCTGGTTAAACAGGTTCAATCTCTGGAGACTGGCCCTCTGTCAAAAGTCCTTGTGATGCTTCCGACTCCCCATGATGCCAGAGAGCAAATCTGGCTTCCCGCATACAATACAGGCTCTAGTCCTCCAAGCTATCTGCATAGCTCTAAGATATGCAGATTCTATTAAATTTAAATTGTAGTGACCAGTATAGGGACAACCATCTAGGATAGTTTAGAAATTGTGATTCAGTTGGTGTAATGGGGGGATTAAGGAATCTACATTAGGGGTGGAAGCACACCCAGTAGTACTCAGGGACCACAGCATCAGGGTCCACAGCTGATGGTACTGGGTGCTGATTCAAATGCAAGGCAAGTGCTTTAACCTTTGTACTATCTCTCTGGCCACAGGAATCTGTATTTTCAGTGCATGTAACAGGATGTCAGTTTCAACCTAGATATCATACTAAACAGGATCCCAGGAGGAAACAGCATAAGGATGCTTGGCAAACAGAGCAAGTTATGAGGAAATTGAAGGTGCAGATACTTAGTAAAGGTGTGGGGGATGCGTAAGGGACTGAAAGAGGAGAGATCTTAGCACAGTTCTCAGAGCAGTAAGGCACCTATTAGCATCCCCAGGCATAAAAGGACTAGGAAAGAGCCACGAGCAGAATAAGAAGAGGGCGACAGTGTACTATTGTCAAGAACTAAAGGACAGAAAGTCTTTGCTGAAGATTTAGGCAGCCCAGGGAAACCTGGGAGAAGGGACCAGAAAACTTCTAACCCAGCTTCCCTTTCCTCCCTTCCTCTAGATTTTCCCAAACTCAAACTCATTAGGAAGCCAGAAAGCAAGAGTGCCTGTTGGTAAAACTGATATAGGTCAGTCTTTAGGCCACACAGCCAAAGAAAGCACTTGTGTGCATGAACGAGGGTAAGGCCATCCTACTCAGGTACCAATATAGCACCTCAGCTCTACTCTCACGCAGGCACAGAACATACGGAAGAATGGGGAACTGCAAACCAGCTGACAACTACGAGGCTACGGAAAAGAGCTAAGAGCCTTTACTAACTCTTGTTGCCTGAAATGGGTTCCCTGTCGTGGGACACAGCAGGCTCCACTGGCCTTTGAAAAGAGACAACTGTGGTGGGGCTTGCAGGACCTAGTGAGATGGTGGAACAGCATCAGTCTCTGCTTCTACAATTCATCAGGGCCATAGAGCCGGATGTCTGTACAATTCATTCCCAACCCTTCCCAGAATTCATCAGGGCCATAGAGCCAGATGTCTGTACAACTCCCTCCTCTCCCCCTTCCCTTCCCACCACTCTCCTCACCTTCTCTCTCCTCCATTCACCTCCACTCCCTTCTCCTACCCCCACTGCCCTTCCCTTCCCTCTACTACCCTCCCCCCCCTCCATTTCCTTAGTATTCCCTTCCCTTTTCTGTCCCTTCCTCCTCTCCCCACTCTTCCCTTCTCCCATTCTCCTTTCCCCTTCCTTCACTTACCTTCTCCCCTGTTCATCCCTGCCATCCTCTACTCTTCACTTGCCCCCTCTTCCTTCCTTTTCCTACCTTTCCCTCACCTATTATTCCATTTCCCTCCCGACTGTTCCCCTGCTTTCCCTTTGCAGGCATTCTGTGATAACTGTAGGGCAAACAGTCTTGGCCAAGATGCTCCCAATCCTTGGTTGTGGTGCTCGATTTGGGGCTCACATATTTGTAGTCACAGTGGTCATCAAGGCTCCACACTTTAGCTGTGGCACTCACACATATTTTGGCTGCCTTTTGCTGGAGATACACGCTTTGTGGTGGCACCAGGGAGTCAAATAGTAAAGCTGCTAAGATGACACTTAGGCATGTGGGATGGGGCAGGGTACTGATCTCACAGCCTCACTGGCTTCAGGCTAACAAGACAGGTGTTCTACCATTTCCCTACTGCAGGGATTCCAGGTGAGTGTGTGTGTGTGTGTGTTCTGTGTTTCTCCAGACCCAAGTACAAATGTACAAATGTGTAGTGTACAGGCTTTAGATTTTGAGAAAAATAAAGCGAGAGCCAGTGTCATATGAAACTCTCTACAGACAGTGGGCAAGAAAACTAACTGTACTGTACTTAGATTCCATTGCAGGTGGCATTCTTGGTCAGTGAATCGATTATGCAAGATGATGATTCTGAAGCAGGTTTTTGATAAAGTTTCGTAAAGCATTGCTCTGGACTAGGTGAATCTGCTTCAATATGGCAAAGCAGAAAGAATGTTCATTTGATGTTCCAGTTAATTCTCAGTATCGAGTTGTGTGGGGTGGTTAAAATAAGTGTAAGCACCAGATGCAGATTTCCTGTAATGAAACCATCTGTCTTAGGCTGGAGAGGCGGTATGGGGGTAAGGCATTTGCTGACCTGGTCCAATCCTCAGCACCACAAGCAGTGCTCAGAGCACTGACAGTGATCTCTGAGCACAGAGCCAGCAGCAAGCCCTGAGCAAAGCCACGTCCTCCCAAATGAAAGCCACATGTCTGTCATTTATTACCTGGTGATCTTCGGCAACTTGCCCAGGTTCTTGAAGCATTAAAATACCACCCCTAAAGTAAATATATTAACAGTATAGACTGCCAAATATTAGGAGATAAAAAAAATTTCAGATTCCTTGGCAGAGTAATGGGACAGAGTTTTGCATTTTGATAATTCAAATTTTGATCATTCAAATTAAATTTTGATAATTCAAATAGTTATTACCATACTACATATTTGAGTGTTGATATGCAAATAATCAAATTCTGACATAAGACCCAATACATCTCAATTCATTTCTACTTTTGCTTTCATAGAACATAAGTTTTTTTGTTTGTTTTTGATATTTAAATATTTAAGACTTTATATATTTTTAGTTTAAGAAGACACAATTTTACTGCTATCTTGTTTACACCATTTACAATTAGTTTAGAAAACTTTCAAGTTGTGTTATTCGACATTCTTTTGCCACTTCAACAATTAGCATCTTTTTTTAATATTTTATTATACCACTGTGAGATTTACAATTACAAAGATGTTCATGTTTGGGTTTCAGTCATACAGTGTTCCAGAACCATCCCTCCACCAGTGCCATTTCCCACCACTAATGTCCCTGATTCCCTCCTCCCTCCCATAGCCTGCCTCTATGGCAGATTCTTTATCTCTTTACATAGAACATTAGTTTGACCCCCAAACACTCAAACCTGAATAAATACCAGCTTTGCTACATAAGGCTTACTGAGAGGGCTTTCCTACAAGGAAAGGTGATAGATTAGTAAGTTAATAATCACTTATTAAGAGCTCAGTTTGCATGGACAGCTGTGTTGAATGCAGAGAGAAGCATTATTATTCTAATCAAACATACATGTGCTGAGGAGATGCTGCACCAATGGCACAGTCAGAGGGGGAAATGGCACTTAATAGAGCAGTTCCTGCAGGCTTGAAGTTTCCAACTAGATGACACTGCAAAGATTAACTCTTACAAGAGCAGCATTGATGGGAGGCTTTTCTGAAGACAGACAATAGCCTGGCAAGGGTTGGGGATGGGGAATCAATGAGTCCTGGACTGGGCACCACACACAGCAGGACTCTAGAGGAGCAGATGGCCATGAGGTCAGATGAGGAGAAAACTTGCTCTAAATCATTCGCAGACATCAAGTCCACTTGCACTCAAGACTGTGATCAGCACTCATTTTTACTTTGCAAAATGAAAGCTTTTGGAGCTCTCTGCAAATGAAGGGAAGGGAAAGTCTATGCCAGTACTGCTGCTAAAAGCTCACTGTTTCACCCGCTGAATATAGTACCCAAGGAGGAATCTGAGAGCACATTCCACCTTCTGGGGCTTGGAAGAATTTCTCAGATTTTGATTCCTCTCTCCTAAAAATCAGGTAGTATAATGTGAATACACTCACCTTCCATGGTGAAGTCTAGCAAGACACTCGCAATATGATTCTGCAGAAAACGCCCTTGGAGTGTGAGGGGTTCAGCAGGATCATTAATTCTGAGTCTTCCTCTCTCACATGACACTACCAGCACTACTTCTTATCGATTTTAAACTCGAACAAAAATCCATAAGATTTCAAATGACCAGATGACAAGTTTACTTCTGCACTGATTAATTTCTTGAAAAAAAATAAAGTTCTAAAAAGAAATTAGATTAATTGGCACACTCTAAATTTAAATATAACAAACACTTTAATACCTAAACCTTCCTCATTTTCCACTAGAATTATTTTTACATCCAAGATAAGCATGAGGTCATGCAAAGAAAAAGAAAGCAACCGCAGCTCACCAAAATGATTTAAACGGAAAAGCCCAACACGGCTAAAAAGTAAAATACCTTTACAATTCTGGGCCACAGGAAACAGAAGCAATATGTGAGTTTTAAGTTAAGCATGCTATTTCCAAAATTTGAGCTATTCTATGTTTATAGGGCAGAACAACAGAAATTAACTCATGGCATATATGAAATACAGGGGAAAATGATTTTGCAAATACTGGCATTTTGCAAATTAAGCAATAAGGAAGTAATTCTCCAAAGCCACAGATAGACAAATCCCCTAAAATAAGAGACCAGCATTAAAAGAGTACCACTAGCAAGCCATCTCCAGCTAGGCTGGTTTCTTTTTATCACAGTCTAGTTTCCATTTCATTAACCTCTGGGTCAAAGCTTCCAGAAACTGTTGGTAATATCGCAAATGGAGAGATAAATGTGAAGAACACTGATGAGGAAAGCATTGTGGGAAGATAACGGCAGTGACTACACATCTACATCTTCCCAAACCACCCTCAGAAAAGAAAGCAAAAAATTAAGATCCCAAAAGCAAGAAACTCATGAACAATATTTACATCAGATGACAACAATGAAATAATATTTCCCTAAGGATCCTAGAAATAAGAGCAAGTAAGAACAAATCACCAACTAAGGCTTTTGTGGTAATCCTTGCCACAGAAAGGGAAGGAAAGAAGTAAAAAATTCACTGCTAGTATAGGGGGCAAATGTAATGCCAGCGCCTCTATCTGGGATCTGTACATTCCGTTTGGAGACTCCAAGGACAGTGTAAAGGAGCTAGGGGAGACTGGGATCCCCCAAACTCTCCATGTTAGTCATCCCAAGCTTTTACTGAACAAAACTCACAATAGGTGAGTGCTGAAAGGAGATGCCAAATTGAGCAGGGCAGGCTAAACAGAGATTACCAAAAAAGAGGAGAAGGAGGAAGTGAGGAAAAGAAGGAAGAAGGGGTAATGAGGAAAATGGTCCAGACCTGTGGTGAATTCATATGAAATCATCTGGGCAATAGAGCAAGGCCAGTAAGAAGAACCCAGTCATCCAAATCTAATGCTTTTACCAGATTCTTATCATGTGTGCAAAACCTGATAATATGAAACAAATGAAAGTTTAAAATAAAGAAAAAATTAATTCGAATGTTTAAAATAAAGTTTTTGTAGCTTAAAAGCTTCATAAGAAAAATATAGGGCCAGAGTGGTAGCCCAGCAGGTAGGGCATTTGCCTTGCACGCGCCAGCCCATGCCAGCGCGGGTTCGATCCCCGGCATCCCATATGTCCCCCGAGCACCGCCAGGAGTAATTCCTGAGTGCAGAGCCAGGAGAAACCTCTGAGCATTGCCGGTGTGACCAAAAAAGCCAAAAAAAAAAAAAAAAAAAGAAAAAGAAAGAAAGAAAAAATATATTTAGGTCAGAAGGTCAAAATATTTTACCACAAAATATTTTCATGTCACAGTCATTTCCCCTTCCTTGTATAATGTGGAATGGTAACCACACTGACTGAGAATTAAATCGCTGCCAGGGTCTGTTCTAAGACCGCACTGATAACAAACTTCATTATCTCATTTTAAAGATGAAGATATTCAATGCTGAAAAACTGGTCTATGGAAACACAGCTAATAATTGACAACCAGATTTCAAATCTAGTTATGTATGACTCCAAACTCATGTAATTGGATATTTGTTTCTTAGTTATAATAATATGTAAAGAACATAGTAAAACCATAGGTAATACATGCTGAAAATTAAAACTCACTAACAGACGACTGACTCCCAAATGGCCAGACTCCACATTTCCCTGTCTCTCATAGTTGGTGTCTACTTACGAGACATGGATAAGAAAGGAGAAAACCTGGACTGGAGCGATAGCCCAGCGGGTAGGGCATTTGCCTTGCACACGGCTGACCGGGTTCAATCCTTGGCATCCCATATGGTCTCCTGAGCACCACCAGGAGTAATTCCTGAGCAAAGAGCAGGAGTAAGCCCTGAGCATTGCGAGGTGTGACCCAAAAAGCAAAAAATAAATAAATAAAATAAAAAAAGAAAGGAAAAAACCCCTAGAGCAAATATATATGCTGACAGACTTTATCAAGGAAAGCTTAGTCCATTCACAGCTCCGTACTACATTTCTGACAACAGACAGACCACTCGAACTACAGGACTATGGCGCTTCTATAATGAGCACCTTCTCCTGAGCACCTTTCTCCTATCCCACTGGAAATGACTTCTACAAAATTCCTAACTATTTATATAGTTAGATATATGCACTGTATCTAGCCCAGATTTTAGCCTTTAATTACTGTTATCATTATAAAAGCATTTTAAGATAGAGAGGGCTAGATATGTCCTCTGGCCTGAGACAATGATTTTTTCAATTGGCAGGAGCCAGACAATGGAAAGCAAGGGCCCCGGAGACAAACAACAAACAACAAACAAGTCAGGTCTACATTCGCTCCAGGTTACTGCTTTGAGTTTCCAGGCTACAGCTCCAGACGTGAGAACAGAGACTGCATTGACTGAGCAAGAACTGAGGAGCTAGAGAGGATCAAAAGACCTAGAAGGGGGCCGGAGCGATAGCCCAGCGGGTAGGGCGTTTGCCTTGCACGCAGCCGGCCCATGCCGGCCTGGGTTCGATCCCCAGCATCCCATATGGTCCCCTGAGCACCGCCAGGAGTAATTCCTGAGTGCAGAGCCAGGAGTAACCCCTGAGCATTGCCGGGTGTGACCCAAAAAAGAAAAAAAAAATAAAAGACCTAGAAGGGACTTTAGAAAAGTCTCTCAGAGAGAACTCCAGAGATCAGCAGAGGAACTCTCAAAAAAAAATTGGACTTAATGCGCATGAATGGAGAAAACTCTAAGACTGGGGAAAGACCTGCCTGAAAGGATGGTGGTGGGGGGACACCCAGAGCTCACCAGGGCTGGCAATAGTGTCCAGTTCTACCTGGCAGAGGGGGAAACACAGTTCCTTACCAAGGCACACCGACAGCTGCTTCCAGAGTAAGGAGTAATCAGCCTGAGACTAAATATGTTTCTACGTAAATCTAACAAATCTTACAAATCAGACCTAGAAAGAATAGACTGTTCTTAAGTTACTTAATTGCACCCCTAAGTAAAGCATAAAAACATTTTTCAAAATACATAAATGTCCAACATTCCCAAAAAGGACAATTTACAATGTCTGACATCCAACTAAAACATTGCCAAACAAGCTAAAAAGAAAATCCTCATAATCTTAATGAGGACAAAGGCTTGTCAATGAAAACTGGCCCAAAACTAACACAAATGTCAGAATTCATGGACAGAAAATTATAATAGATATCATAACTATATTTCACATTTTCAAAAACAGTTGAGATGAAAAGGAGCCAAATGAAATTTTAAAGCATGTTTACTGCCTACAATATATAAAATGAAAAATACACCAAAAAGGAATTAATGGCAAATTATATATAGTAAGAAGTAAGTGTTATTAAATTGAAAACTAAAAAGAAAATCTCCAAAATAAAACAGCAGAGGGAAGTGAATAAAGAATTTTAAAAATCAATGGAGATAAGGTTTATGGAGAAAAATGAGTGAAATGAGCGAGAAGGAAAGAGACAAACAGAATGATTGTACTCATTTGCGGGATGTTAAAAAAACATAGTATGAGACTAATATTCATGGACATATAGGAACGGAAGAAACAGAAGCCAGGAGGACTAGTCCATGACTGGAAATTTGCAACAAGTGTGTGGTGGGGATGGGGGAGTCGTTGGATAGAGATGGGACTACTATGACCATAAGAGTTGGAAATGATGACTCTGGACAAGAACTGAGTGTTGAAAATAGGTTAAGGGACATACATGATAACTCTTCAGTACATGTATTTCAAACCATATGCCCAAAATGAGAAGGAAGAGGAGGAAGAGGAGGAGGAGGAGGAAGGGGAGGAAGAGGAAGAGGAAGAAAAAAGGAGGAAAAGGAGAAAGAGGAAGAAGAGGAGGAGGAAGAAAAAAGAAGAAGAAATAAGAAAAGAAGGAGGAGGGAGAAGGAGGGAGGAGGAGGAGGAAAAGTGCCTGAAATAGAGATGGAGGAGTGTGGGAGGGAAACCGGGGTTGGAAATATACACTGGTGAAGGAGGGATGGGTGTCCAAACATTGTATGACTGGAACCCAATCATGAATAACTCTAGGACTGTGTATCTCACCCTTATTCAATTTTTAAATTAACTTAAAAAATCAATGGCAAATAAGCAAAGCTGTTGATCCAAGTGTAATTGGACATTTAAGTGTCAGAGTCTGGCAAAGAAAATATAGAGAATGAAAACTGAAAAATAAAACAATGATGAAAATGATACAGATAAATACATATATACATTAACATATATACATTAACACACAGAACCGAAAAACTTACTGAACTCAAGTATATGTAAGAGAATATTTCAAAGTAAATCATAATCAAGTTAGTCAAAGCCATGAAAAGATCTAAATAAAAGGAGAGATATACTGTGTAAGTAAAAAAAAATTAAATATTGTTGTGAGGCCAATTATCCCCACACATTAACAACAGGCCCCAAACAAAATCCAGTGCACATTTTTTTTATAAACTGGTACATATATTTTAAAATTTATGATCAAATGCAAGGACCTACAATTCTTCAAAATAACTTTGAAGAATTATGGCAAAGTGTAAGGAATTTATTTCAAGACTTACTACAAAGACATTACAGTCAAGAGATTATAGCCACAATGCAAAGAAGAATCAGCAGGGCCCAGAAATCTACCTTCACTATGAAAAAACTCATTGGTTTTTGCTTCTTCCTTTTTTTCCTTTTCTTTAAAAGTAGATTTTAATTTTAAAAAATTTTAGTTGATAGAAAAATTGAGTATAACATACAGGCAATCCCCATACAACTGACTTTTTATTGCTCTAAAATCATTATTTATTTATTTTTTAATATTTTATTATACCACAAATTCTATATCATGAGATATAAAATTACAAAAATATTCATGTTTGGGTTTCAGTCAAACTGTATCCCAGCACTGATCCCTCCACCAGTGCCCATTTCCCATCAACAGTGTCCCCTGATTCCCTCCCAACAACTGACTTTTTGACAAAAATAAAAAGGCATCTTGAGGAAGAAATAAATGTCTTTTCAACAAATAGTTGTAATGATTCTATACATATATACAGTAAATGAACTTTGTACTATATTTCACATCATAAGAAGCAATTCAAAATGGATCATTAATCTAAAATGTAAAACAGAAAATATGGGAAAGAAAATATGGAGGAAAAATTTTACAGAGCAGTCAGAATCTTAAGGCTTTCAAGACTCCAAGGTGATGAGTAGTTCCAAAGATCATTTGGAGGAAGGGGCCTCCCTACTACACCCGAGAGGCAGAGGGACCACTACCAGGAATACCAGCCAATTTGGTGAGTTAGTACAACTCTGGGGTCCAAGACTGTGATACTGATCAGACCCTGGAGTGCCAGAGACCACCAGATGGTGCTTGGGGGGCTTAGGGATACACCCAGCAATGCTCAAAAGGCTACATCAGCCTGGATAGCAAAGCATGTACCTGAATCCCTATATATCTCCCTAGCACCAGAAGTTCTCACTTTCTCTTTGAAAGAATTTTTAGCCCTCACCTGGAGGCTTGTTACAAGCTGAAAAAATGTCACTGGTGTACCCAGCAATAAAAATATATCTATATGTTCCCTGTGTCCAACGTGTTTATGAAAACTCATAAAACACTTTTATTTTCAAACTGAACCCTAGAGTACTGAGTGTTTAACTCTATAAAGTATCCTCCAGATTTAAAAGCTAGGTTTGCCAACTTGACATGTCAGAAGCACAGAGACTCATGTCCTGTGCAGGTATTTCTTACTGTGTCATATTAACTAGATGAGTTCAGCTCTCTAAAATTCTTCATTGAAAAATGGGAAAACCAATCTAGAAATTTCTCCTGTCATGTCATTTCATGACAAAGTCTAACAGACCAGCATGTGTTCAGCACCACGGACAGACACAAGAACAAGGCAACGGATGTAAGCAGAAAAGCTAATCATGTTGTTTTAAAAGTTGTAGACAATTTAATATTTCAATTTGGTTTTATGCCAAAAGTCAAAACGATGAGATTTGAAAATTTTAACCATCTTTCAAAATGATGAACATTTTAGAATACTAACAGAATTTGCTTTTGAAATGTTTATTATCAAAATGCTTCTGTAACTTGTGATTGAAGATTTATTCTTAAAATATGATTCAGGAGCAAAAGCAATAATAGTATAGCAGGTGGGCACTTGCCTTGCACACAGCTGACACGTGTTCAGTCCCCAGCATCCTATAAGGTCCCTGAGCACTACCAAGAGTAACTCCTGAGTGCAGCGCCAGAAGTAACCCCTGAGCATTGCCAGGTATGGTTCCAAAACAACAAAAACCAACTTCAGAATATGAAAGGAACACACATAAAATTAACCCCCCAAAAACTAAGTAAAACGCATTAAACTTTTCAGTTAAATGATAAACAGTATCCGGGGCTGGAGTGATAGTCCAGTGGGTAGGGCGTTTGCCTTGCACGCAGCCGGCCTGTGCCGGCCGGGTTCAATCCCCAGCATTCCATATGGTCCCCTGAGCACTGCCAGGAGTAATTCCTGAGTGCAGAGCCAGGAGTAACCCCTGAGCGTCGCTGGGTGTGAACCAAAAAAGCAAAAAAAGAAAAAAAGATAAATAGTATCCAAAAAATGGGGCAGAGAAAGTCTCCACTATATTAACTCAGAAAGTCTGAGAGATGCATATTTTATCAATTAGAACATCATAGATGAATCATAATGAATCTTAGAATGTACAGTAATTGTTATCCTAAAATATACTATGGCTTAATGCCTTTCTGCAAAGAAGTGCAAATCATGTGGAATTTGTCAATAATCCTTCCTTTCAACCTTCAATATTTGAAAGCAAATGAAATAAGAATGACAAATATGAACACTTTCAATATCAAAGAAACCTATCAATGGGAAGGAGCGATAGCACAGCGGGTAGGGCATTTGCCTTGCGCAGCCTGCTTTTGCTGGCCTGGGTTCGATCCCGGCATCCCATATGGTCCCCTGAGCACCACCAGGAGTAATTCCTGAGTACAGAGGCAGGAGAAACCCCTGAGCATTGCCGGGTGTGACCCAAAAAAGTAAAAAAAAAGAAACCTATCAAAAATTACTTTATATTATTAATTTTATAAATCAATAAGTGAAATGTATTTTCAAGTTCCTTTGTGATAGAGGATAAGCAATGTCTGTCCAAAAGGGATTGTATCCACAGAATGGGAAAGAATATTCACCCAATACCCATCTGATAAGGGGTTAATATCCAGGATATATCAAGACCTGGTAAAACTTTAAAAGAAAAAATATAGCCAATCCCATAAAAAAATGGGGAAAAGAAATGAACAGAAACTTCGACAAAGAAGAAATTTGGATGGCCAAAAAGGCATATGAAAAATGCTCATATCACTAATCATCAGGGAGATGCAAATAAAAACAACAATGAGATATCATCTCACACCATAGAGACTGGCACACATCCTAAAGAGTAAGAACAACCAGTGCTGGCACGGATGTGGGGAGAAAGGGACTCTCATTCATTGTTGGTGGGGATGCTGACTGGTATAGCCTCTTTAGAAAAAAAATATGGACATTCCTCCAAAAACTAGAAATAGAATTCCCATTTGACCCAGCCATATCACTCCTGGGAATATACCTTGGTTTTTTTTTTGCTTTTAGGGATCACACCTGGTGATGCTCAGGGGTTACTCCTGCACTCAGGAGTTACTATTGGTGGTGCTCAGCGGACCATATGGGATGCTGGGGATCAAACCCAGGTCAGCTACGTGTAAGGCAAATGCCTTCCCCACTGTACTATTACTCGGAATATACCTTAAGCGGTCAAAAACACACAGCAGACACACCATCTGCACTTTTATGTTCATAGCACTATTCACAATAGCCAGAATATGGAAACAAACAGAATGCCTGACTACAGACAACTGGATAAAGAAATGTTGGTACATGTACACAATGGAATACTATGCAGCTATTAGGAAAAATGAAGTTATGAAATTTTCCTATAAATGGATGGACATGGAGAGGATCATGCTGAGTGAAATTAGCCAGAAGGAACAGGACAGATATAGAATAACTGCATTTATTTGTAAGATATAATAGAGAGAGAGGAAGAGAGGGAGAGAGAGAGAGAGAGGTAAGTAGGTGGATGGATGGATAGATGGGTGGGTGGGGGTAGGGGGGTGAGGATGGGGAGGCGGGGGGCTGGTGGGGCGGAGGGGCAGAGGGGCAGAGGGGCGGAGGGATGGAGGGGTGGAGCGATGGAGCGAGATAGAGATAGATAGATAGATAGATAGATAGATAGATAGATAGATAGATAGATAGATAGATAGATAGATAGATAGATAGATAGATAGATAGATAGATAGATAGATAGATAGATAGATAAGTAGATAGGTAGATGGATGGATGGGCGGGCGGACGGACAGACAGACAGACAGACAGACAGACAGACAGACAGACAGACAGACAGACAGACAGACAGACAGACAGACAGACAGACAGACAGACAGACAGACAGACAGACAGACAGACAGACAGATAGATAGATAGATAGATAGATAGATAGATAGATAGATAGATAGATAGACAGATAGATAGATAGACAGGTAGGTAGATGGGTAGATGGGTGGATGGGTGGATGGATGGATGGATGGATGGATGGATGGATGGATGGATGGATGGATGGATGGATGGATGGATGGATGGATGGATGGATGGATGGATGGATGGATGGATGGATGGAGAGAAGAGAGAGAGATAGATAGATAGATAGATAGATAGATAGATAGATAGATAGATAGATAGATAGATAGATAGATAGATAGATAGATAGATAGATAGATAGATAGATAGATAGATAGATAGATAGATAGATAGATAGAAAGAATACCAATATCCAAGACCAGGCAAAATATGAATTAGGAGGTCTTGTCAATCAACCGCAAGTGTGGAGTCAGAAGTCAGATAAGACAGAGAAGAGAGCAGTGTGCTAATAAATGTTTGAAATGATAATACCAGCCTAGAACTGAACATTGAATATAGGTAAAGGGATACACATGATAACTTCAAATGTATGTATTGCAAACTACAATGTGTAAAAAGAAGGGGAGAGAGAGAGAAAGAGAGAGAGAGAGAGAGAAAAGAGATAAAGAGCTTTCCATAGAGGCAGGCTGGGGGGGGGGGAGGGAATTGGGGACATTGGTGGTGGGAAATGGGCACTGGTGGAGGGATGGGTGCTAGAAAATGGTATGACTGAAACCCAAATATGAACATCTTTGTAATTGTATATCTCAGGGTGGCATGATAAAAAAATTTAAAGTTATTATATGAGTAATTCAATACTTTTGTAATGCTACAATAAAGCGCAGTTCATTCTTATTTCCTCAACAACTAAAGTTGCTCATTTTTATCATGGCACATAATATATAGTTAATGTATGTTGAGCATCTCATAACATGATGTTACTATATTGTGTCATTGCATCATATCTGGTATTATAGTATTAGATTTTGGAGATGCATGCATAATAAATTATATATTTACCATTTCAGAAAGGGATTGTATCATTTTAGGCATCTGTTGAGTGGTGTACTAATTCTATATATAGAAAATATCGTTATGTGCTGAGGAAATATCAGTGATGATATAAAGTTTTCTTATTGTGTAACATTGAGCTTATAGTTGGGAAAGCTATCAGGTAGAATAAAGACAGATTATCTAGTCAGCAGAATCCCTTTCCTAGACCTCTTGATTATTTTTTGTTTGGGGACAATGCCCAGAGATGCTCAGGAGTTACTCCTGGCTATTCACTCTGGAATTACTCCTGATGGTGCTGGGGACCACACAGGATGCTAGGGGTTGAACCCAGCTTGACCGTGTCCCAGGCAAGGACTCTATGTGCCGTACTATCACTCTAACCCCTTGCCTTCACACTGCTTTTGAAAATAAATAACTTTCTACTCACTTGTGCACATGGAGTTTTTCTTACATCAGACCTTTTAAGGAAGAAGAAAGGTGAAAAAATAGGCATATGTGTACAAAGACTCAGCCACTCACCTCATTTGTTCAAACTGAATTCTGCAACATATCAGATTGTATGCTTTACTTTGAGGCCAATTGAAGAAGAGAAGCAGTTTGATGGGATGGTCAATAAGAGAAGTAGCTTGATGGGGTGAGCAAATGAGCACTGCATACCTCCCTCTCAAATGCAAACAGGAGGATTATGGTGTAACTTGATACTTAACTTTATTTTTTGGAATAGATGTCATCAAATTTTTTACATCCAGGGAAGTAAACAGTTAACCATCTTTTCAACTGGTCTATTTTCCTGAAAGTCCCACTCTTCAAAAAATAATTAAGGGTATGGGAGGGAGATAGCTGGCTCAGGGGTTAAAGCACCACTGGCAAGCGTGAAGCCATGTGTTGGAACCCCAGAGCAATACCCAATCCTGGGGATTGCTGTGTGAAATCCCCAATACCACAAGTGAATTTTTCACACCACAGCCAGGTCTGCACAAACACCACTCCAAGCCTGTCTGTGACGCCTCTGATTACAGCTACATCAACAGATGGAAGAAAAGGAGAATTTTCAACAATGAGTAAATAAAACTGGTATAATACAATATAAAATGCAAGTACATTTTGAAAGATTGTTAAGCCAACCCTAATATTATAACATAAGAACTCATTTCTGTTTTGATGGGAACTGAATTATGTTCTTGGAACACAAAATCAAAGTGATAATTCAACACTCTAACACAGGCAAGCAATACCGTAATTATCTAGGAAGGTGGAATTCAAGCAAAGATCATCGTAATGCAGTTTTGTTTTGTCTTTGGGTCATACCAATGATGCTCAGGAGACTGTGTGGTGTGGGGGAATCAAACATGAGCCTCCCACATGCAAAGCTCCAGTCCTCTGAACCATCTCTCTGGTGTAAATACAGCTTTTAAATGCAAGGCAAATTAACCCTGATGACCAGGTGAGTCACTTTTTATAATTCGGGAACCAAGCACAGAAAAGTCAATAAACAAAAAGTCAATAAATAGCTCACATTCATTAATTCTCACATTTTATGTGTAAGAAATTGATGACGTTCCATAGGAAAACTGATTTAAGTCGCTCTGTCACTGATCCATTTACTTAAACAGCTTTGTTTTTAATGTATTAAGAAACAATATTGAACTGATAAGTCATTTTTTCTATATGCTAACCTTAAACTTAAAAAAGCAGAGTGGGGGCGAGCGATAGCCCAGCGGGTAGGGTGTTTGCCTTGCAGGCGGCCGGCCCATGCCGCCCGGGTTCGATCCCCAGCATTCCATATGGTCCCCGAGCACTGCCAGGAGTGATTCCTGAGTGCAGAGCCAGGAGTAACCCCTGAGCATCGCCAGGTGTGACCCAAGAAAGCAAAAAAAAAAAAAGCAGAGTGGGGGCATGGACATGTGGCAGGCAGGTAAAGAGGCACATTGGTGGTGGGAAATGTGCACTGGTAGAGAGAGGGTGTTGGGACACTGTGACTGAAGCCTGATCATGAACAGCCTTCTATCAGTATCACACTGATTCCATAAAATAAATTTTAAAATAAATAAAAAAGTAGGCATCACACCCACATACATTATATATTCCCAGTATGTGAGCCACCTAGCCTAGCAACTAACAGCTAGGTAAAAATATGTTGGAGTTTCCTTCCTTATTTCTAGAATTCTACAAAATCAAATCATTGTGATCTCATTTTATTATTTTTTCAGGTAATTATTAGGTAATTACCATCTTCCCTGCCTACCATGTAAAGGGTAGAAAAGATATGAAAGAAATGTGAGCTGCCATGCTTTACTTCAAAGACCTCCCTTTAATCAAAGATTTGCTATCTTGTAGGACCGCCAAATTGTTGACTAGCAGAAAACATGTTTATTTTACAGTTTGGATCTAATCTTTAATTCATATTTATTGCATTAGGCTATTATTATCTTAAGGGCAAGAATTCAAATTTGTTCCACGAACCACTTTTTCAATCCTCAGGGTACATAATAATAAAAAATCAAATATTTTTTTTTCTGATACATGAGTGAGGAGACACCAATTTCCTGGCAATTCCTTTAACAATAAATATCCAAGGATTAGGACAGTTTTGTTATTATTCTTATAATTCTTCTTGCAACTCAAGTATTAATAACTTTAAAACTAAAAAATACTATGAAGAAAAATATGCCTAATGATTGAATAAAATCTAAAATAGTGTTAACATCTTCATAACAATGTTCTGTGTAGTTATGCTGTTATAACAGGTGGTTTATTTGTAAGTGAAAATTTCTCACTTGCACTTAATTTTTGAAAAGTCAAAACCAACAAACAAGCACATTAAATTAAATAGATTTAATGTGAATTAAATTAAATAGATTTAATGTGAAATTAAACAATTAAATAGAACTGTTTTTTATTACTGGTTTGGCATACCGACTGGGTCCCACAGGATGTCAAAAGATCACGTGGCCGCCCACCTACAAGATGGTCAGACTTCTTCGTCAAGACCCTGAACGAACGGTTATGAGGCTTTTGTATTCCTGAAGTGACCAGATGCTAATTGGGCTACACTGGCACGTGATAGGGTCAAATGGAAATGTTACTAGCGCCTGCTCAAGCAAATCGATGAATAACAAGATGTCAAGTGATCAAGTGATCAAATAGAACCATTTTCCAAAAATAGGAGGAACAGCACACTAGTTTTACAATCACAGAGGCAGGCTGGGGGTGAAAGAAACTGGGGACAAGGTCAACAGTAGTGGGTACTGATGAGAGAATTGGAGCTAAACAAAACATTTCTGAAATTCAATCATAAATATCTTTTTAGCTTTGCAACTCACAGTGGTTCAATTAAAAATACAGACAAATCATGACATCAAAAATATATAAAAAGCAAATAAAAAAACATTTGAAAGGAAAAAAAGCAGGATATAGTTCAATGATAGTCTTGCCACACACTAATTATCTGACCTCAGGCAACGTCTCTTAACTTCTTGGTGATTCAAATTCCAAATCTGCATGTTAAAAAGCTCATCCCAATTCATCTCAGAAAACTTAGCTTTCTTTTGTCCCGCCACTTTATTTAAAAACAGTGATTAAGGAAGTTGAAGTTGTTCATAACGCATTTGTTACCGGCTTTCAGTATTCCAACACCAATCCCACCACCACTGTGACCTTGTTTCTACCCACTGTCTCCATTTCCCCAACCACCCCTCAAGTTTGCCGCCTTAGCAGGCCCAAAATAACTTATTTTATATTGCTTGTTATCAATAAATTGCTAATGAATTATCAAAAAATACTTCAGTAAAAGAAAATTTTTGAAAATTGTTATATCTCCTCATGGGGACAATACGTCCTTGTCTGGGGGTTTCCCAAGCTGCTTTACTGTTGAGTATTCTGTGTTAATGCTTTTGTTAATCAAGCTTAGTTGTCTTCTGTGTTTCATTCCCATGTGATCTGATGTGCTGCTACTGGGATGTTAGTATTGTAGAGTTTGGAGGTATTGCTCCAGAAAATTAGAATATATAACTGGACAGTGAACTTATATAGCAGTGCTGGTGGAATGTGGGTGTGACTGCTAGAACTTCTGGAAATGGGGTGGAGGGAGAGGTCACCCACCCACACTCCTAAAGGCCCTGTGTTTTCAGCCAAAGAAACCCAGTATACTTGGAATATTTGGCAGCTTGGCATCTCTGTGGAGCTCAGTTGTGAGACAATAAGAGTCCAGGAATAAGCATGGTGGATGCTAAGTGTAAGAGCAGATGCCAGGGCCTCTGCAGGGCAGGTGAAAGTTTTACCTTCCTAAGACAGTGGCATGGACAGGAGCACTAAAATAATATCCTCCGTCAACTCAAATGCTTTTCCATTAAACTGCGATCACAGTCAACACACAGCACATTAATACACAATATCCTTGTGAAGTTGTCTACTTTTACCTGAATAGATGCTAAAAGTCTTATTTATGCATTAGCAAATTACTACAAACCTATTATTCAGACCAGCACCTAAGGGGCCGGAACAATAGCACAGTGGATAGGGCATTTGCCTTGCACGCGGCTGACCTGGGTTTGATTCCTGGCATCCCATATGGTCCCCTGAGCACTGCCAGGAGTAATTCCTGAGCAAAGAGCCAGGAGTAACCCCTGAGCATTACTGGGTGTGACCCCCCCAAAAGAAAAACAAAATGCAGACAGCACCTCAGTCTTTCTTTGCCCTCCTCCACCAGGAGAGAACCTAACGTGATCCCCCACTACCACACATTCTGCACTCTAGTATCCCACATTTGGGGAAATTGCAGTGGTCCACACAGTCAGAGTGCAGTGGATAAACCTTCACACTGGGAAAACCACCTTCATGATCATGGTAACTGCCTTTGCCAGGTACGCATCACCTCAGTCTTACACGGAGGGGAATGCTACCATTTCTTTATCTACAAGTTCAGTAGGAAGCATGACATTTTCAATCGGAGTCATTTAAGAATTGTTTAGCAAAAATGTAACCAATTAGAAAGACTCATGCAGGCTGTAAGGAAAATCCAACAAGACATGGTAGAATATCTGGAGGCTAGTATCATGCCAAATCATCCCTGAATCAGCAACAGAAAAAGAAAGGAGAGTCTCAGGAAGTTGGAAACAAAAAAAAAAAAAGACCCTGCACAGCTGTAGCCTTAGGTGGGAATCCAACCAGTTCAAGGACACATTGCAAATGAGAAGTTGAGGTGATAAATATCCTCTCCTCATAATCTCCACCCCTCCAGTGGTGCTCTTCACTAGGTAAAGCTAAGACCAAAACAACCCTACACTTGTGTTTCATACAGGATGGCTTTACAGAGATCTGAGTGTAGAAAACTGAGAGCTTGTTTGGAGGCTCTAGCAGGGCGCCAGCTACTCCTATACCCTCAACTGAAGACCAGTCCATCTCTATTGGGGAAAACCGTCCTCTTCGACCAAGAGTGTAGAAAACTGAAGGTACAAAACAAAACACCTAGCCCAATCCTCTTCCCTCTGACCCCATTTTCCTTCAGGTGTCAAGAGTGCACAAAGCTTGTCTTCATGTAAGGCACTGGATTCCTTCCAAGTTTTGATTATGTAATTAATGTTCAAATCTTTATTCTAACACAAAAAACCTATTTAAACCCTAATGTAGTCATCTGGTGTAATTTTAGATCTCAACAGGTTTCACGAGGAATATAAGCAAGCCAATTGCTTAAATTGGAAGAAACGTCAATGTTAGTAAAGATTGATTTCCTATACTCACACTCTCTAATTAGTTGCTTTGGACATCAATGAGTTGAACAAGAAGAGCTTCAATGATTTCTCTGATTAAGTAGCTCCAGCAAACCAGAAGGTTGGAGCCCTGTATTATTAACTCTTTGATGAACTGTGTATGTATAACCAAATTGGACTATAAACAAAACTGAAATGTTGCAGGGGATATTAGAATAAAACAGGAGAAAGGATTCCAAAAGGAAGATATAAATTAAAGCATTGGTCTGGAAAAAACAAGGAACACATCCATGGGGGAAAATACTTCATATTCAGTACTTGTTACCTTGTGCCAGGTACTTTGTTAAGTTCTTCTACATCAGATACCTCTGCACAACAGCTCAGTGAGACATTTGAGAATTTTATATATGAGGAAATTAACTGGCCTAAGATCCTACAAAACAAAATCATAAAATCCAGTAAAGATCGTTGTAAGAATGTTTTGCCTGTAAGATAATGTTCCCAGGACTGGTGCAATAGTACAGCGGGTAGGACATTTGCCTTGCACGCAGCTGACCCAGGTTTTGATCCCCAGCATCCCATATGGTTCCCGAGAACCGCCAGGAATAATTCCTGAGTGTAGAGCCAGGAGTAACTGCTGAGCATCATAAAATGTTCCCTCAAAATCATAAAGTGTGCACAGACATAGCACAGGGATTGAGGTGCCAGTTTGACCTGCAGCACATACAGTCCCCCTAACTCCACTAGGAGTGACCCTGAACACAGAACTAGGAACATCCCCTGAGCACAGCCATGTGTGGCCAAAAACAAACCAAAAAAATACATAAATTATTGTTTAAGGTTTTATATTTGATGTGACCTCTACAACCCCACCATTTAAACTATTTTAAATCATTGCTTATATCTTAGAAAGTGATAAGACACAAATGATAACTTCTGTCCATTTATGTCATCAATCTAAAAAAGTAGAATTTGGGGGCTGGAGTGACCGTCCAGCAGGTAGAGTGTTTGCCTTACAACCGGTCAATCTGGGTTTGATCTCCAGCATTCCATATGGTCCCCCAAGCACCTCCAGGAGTAATTCCTGAATGCAGAGCCAGGAGTAACCCCTGAACATCACCAGGTGTGACCCAAAAAGCAAAAATAAATAAATAACTAGAATTATTTTGGGAGGGGTGGTGTTCAGAGCTTGTTCTTGGCTCTGAACTCAGAGCTCACTCCTATTCGGCCTTAGGGGGACTACAGTGCCGGGAAGAGAGTTCCCTTCTAGCTCCGAAGCTGGCAGAGAATGGATGAAGACTCAGGAATCTGATGCAGTTTTAAAAGGCTTTACTTATCACAGGTTCAGGCATACAAATCAGCAATAGGAAAAACCCTGTGCTTAGGATTCCTGGCTAAAACCCCAGTCACGTGTAGGCCAAGATGGCTGCCACCACGTGTAAAGGCCCTGTAAAAAAAAGGAGAAAAAGACAAGACTCCCAAAGGAGGGTGAAAGCTCACAAAGAGAGAGCCCAAAAAGTGAGACCAAAAAGAGAGACCGCAAGAGAGGAAGCAGGCTGGTTTTATACTCCTGCAACTCAGACCTCCAACTATTATGGGAAGCAGTAAGGGTCAAATGCCCTTAGGTACTTTCTCCCAGCACCTCACCTAGGCCCTATTATATGCTAATGTTTTGACCAAGATCTGCCTAGAAATGCCTTATAGGGTAGAGAAGGGGGTTTCTGAGATGGCATGTCTCTGTACCAAAGACTATACTAATGCCAGTTAAATATTTCTCCAAGCCTTCACAAGAGTCTCGTCTATTTCATGGTAGTTTTGTATTTTAGTTGCCTTTGAGTTATCAGGGAGCCATGCTTGCTTGCTTGTAGGCAAACAGCATTTCTCTCTGGTCTAATTAGTTAGAGATCCAACGTGGCCAGGCAAATATGCTGGTAAGATCTAGCTAATCTCACGATGATTGTTGTAGCATGAGAGAATATTTATACCAGCCAGTATAGAATACATGGTCAGATAAACTGCCACATTTAGACTACCCCCTATCTACAAAATGACCTGCAGGAGGCAATCCAGGGCAGATGCAGAGGTTCTTGGAGTCCTGCAACAGGGGACCATACAGGGTTGGGGTGGAGGTGAGCATCAAATCCAAGTTGGTTGTATGCAAGGCAAGCACCTTACCTTACTATCTCTACAATGCAAACAAGTGGAATTTCTTCTGAAATCAACTCCTTTTAGGAAACATTTTATATGGTTATCACAGCACCTGGAAATATGGTGGAGAAAGGGCTCCCAAAAGTCTTTTCCTTAAAATGGGCTCCATGGTTTCCTCTTAAATTTCCCCCAAAAGTCTTTTCCCTAAAATGGGCTCCATGGTTTCCTCTTATATTTCAGCTCAGAAAAGTGCTCTGTTCCTGTGCTTTTGAAATTTGGCTTCCATGAGTAAATGTGGGTCAACTCTGACAGCACCAAGCTCACAGCTCACAAACAGGATATATAATGGGATTAAGTACATGTTCAATGAATAGTAAGCGCATGACAGGCACAGTGTATGAAGGGAAAGAGGCTTCAGAAAGAAAAATTAAGCACTTGTCTATGTACCCAGGGAGAAAATAAGCAAATCTAGTGCTGTGGATATCTAACTTGATTTTCATAAGGCTAGCATAAAGCATACAGCAGACGCCTTCTCTTAGGCCTTCCCATCTGATCGCCTATCACAGAACTTAATAGGAGGAAAATGAAAATGTAAATGTAAAATGTAAAGCAAGTCCAACCATGAAGTGGAAAATAAGAAAAATAACAAGAAAAACAGCATCTGATGTCAGTGTTACACATAGTGGTTAAAACTTTATATGTACTTGACAACCCTTTAATGTATGTTCTGTAATCCATAGTCTGGAAGGGAAGGAACAGAGAAAGAGAGAGAGAGGGAAAGAAATAAAGAACCTGCCATGGAGGAGGTCTGGGGGAGGGCCCTCGGGAGGGAACCGGGGATGTTGGTGATGGGAGATGGGCACTGGTGGAGGGATGGGTGCTGGAACACTGTATGACCAAAACCCAAATATGAACTTTTAATTGTATATCTTTGTAATTGTATGTCTCACAGTGGTAAAATAAAATACTTAAAAAAAACTTTATATGCACTATCTAGTTTAATCCTTATAATAACCACCATCCTGATTTCATATGAAATACCTGGGAGTAGGGTCAGAGAGAGTAACAGCAAGTAGGGTGTTTGCCTTGCACACAGCTGACTCGGGTTCAATCCCTGGCACCACGTGTGATCTCCTGAGCCCTCTAGCTCTGATTCCTGATTGCAGAAGCAGGAGTGAACCCTAAGCATCACCAAGTGTGCCCCCAAAAAAACCGAACTTGAGGCTCAGAGAAATTAAGTAACCTGCCTATGATCACACAAATGGCAGGCTATAGAGTGGTTTTAGCTTAATATCTGAGAGACAATCATTCACTGGGAGTCTTGGGATCCCTGAAGACATGGGGAGGAGGAAGTGTGATGCCTTTACCTGGTGCCCCTGGACTCATCACCAGCTCTGGAACACTTGTGCCCTCCATTGGGCCATAGGGCGCTGGGTATCAGTTACTTGGCGCAGAGTGGGCAACATGGGCCTAGATTGAACTCCAGCCCACTCTGCTCTCAACTGTGTGGTCCTGGTACATTCACTTGTCACTCTCTGAGCCTCTGCTTCTAAATTTGCCAACTGGAAATAAAAATGCCTCAAAAAGTTGTTAAGCAGGTCTGGTCCATGGACTTGGAATCTATAAAAAGCACCGTGCCAAGAAATCTGTCGAGGATTCTCTTCCACTGACAATATTCTCTACTTTCAGTCATCCAATAATAAAAAAAGTAAATTAAAAATTTGGGACAATCCCCACAGCAGTCTGCAACTTAGGAACAATATGGGAGAAAGACAAACGTGTCTATTTGTGTTCTCTAATTCATGGCTTGGATTCTCTCCATCAGTGATATAAGGAAATGGGGAGAGATGAGGATGGCTAGAAATGGCAGGAGGGATTTATGCAAATTTTGTGAGATAAAGGCTGGTTAGAAGTGATTTGGAAATAAGTCAACATTTGTCACCATATTTGTTAGCATATCGTCTGCAAAGCCAGATGAATGAGGAGAAACTAACATTATTATAATAGACCTTTTAGTTGATAAGGACATTTTATGATATTTATGCACACTCTGCATTGTTCCAAGCTGCTTTCATGGTAAAGTATCTTTACCTTGAAATTGAATTTTACACAATTTTACGATTATCAAAAACTGAATATTAACTATTTCAATTAGTAAATTTCTACTGCTATCTTCCTCATTCTATTAAGGAAGATATATTTAAGAAAGGGTCATAAATTATTTTTAGATGCAATTTGTTTTCTAATAGTCAATAATTCTTAATTTCCACTTCCTAACAGTTTCATCTATAAACAGAATGAAATCATTCTCAACTATTTCTAATAAAAATATGTACATAGGGAGTTTTTGGTAAGTTCTACAGAATAGTTATTATTGACTATTATCCGACATCTCTGCAAAGTGAGGGCATATTTCTTAGTAATTCTAGTTCAAAGCAATTTCAAGTCATAGCAAGCCAAGGCACGCCCGGAGAAGTCCTCCCACTTATGAAGGGAGTATTCACACAGAAGAGATGACCACACTGTGTGCAAAGAGAAGGAGCAGCATTAACCAGGAACCCCAGAGGTCTGTGCAGCTGTTTGAACATTCAAACCTGGCACTGAGCAACTGGACGCCCCAAAAAATCACAGTAGGCACTGGGGTCCTCACCCAGCCATCTGACTCACTCACAGCATCTGGGCACCAGAAAATTTTATTTCCTAAGTCCCCCTTCCTTGCCCCCTCTCCTAGCCACGCAGACAAACAATCTGGACAGTCCATAAGGTGGAGAATAATTTTCTGGGGTTCCCCAGAGCCTTCCTGGCTGCTTTCCAATATTTCTTTCTGGCCTGTAAATTCAGATGCACTATTTCTTTATACATGAGACCAAATGAAATCCATTTTTATTTGCAGAGCAAAAATGGGAAAAATGAAAATCACACAGAGCTATGTCACAGATGCTTAGAAAGGACATCCCTGAGCTAGAGGAGAGACACTGGAATTCAAGATGAATATCTTAATATGCTCAAAAGGTGACCCCCGAAGTGCCTATGTACCTGACCTCATGAACATAAAGCACGTTTAAGATTTTAGAGCAAAGCTGGTAATGGAGCCAGAGAGATAGGATAGGTGTTGCATGCAGCCATTCACACAGCCAACCCTAACTGGAGCATTGCAGGGTGGTTGGAGGTCCCTGAGCAATGCAAGGGCCCATGTGTACTATGTCCTCCAAACCCGGCATTGAATCTTTGATCCCACAGGCCACCTGAACACCATTAGAAAGGGTCCTTCTCCACCTCCCTGCCCCACCACACACACTCTCACAAAAATTTTTAGAGACTTCTGGATTTGTTTTACCCACTGATCATGATGCCGCTTAGTCACTGGGTCACAGGAGATGCCACTTAGTCACAGGAAAGACCAGGAGGCAAGTGACCCTGTGTGTTATGCAATGTGTGTGTGTGTGTGTGTGTGTGTGTGTGTGTGTCCCTACATAAAAGTCTGAACTTTCCCAGCGGCCCCACTTTCTCCTAACAGACACACAACATATGCTAACATGTATGACATGTGGTCAAAAAGAACAATAAGAAATTTACAGCACTAACCAGCACAGCAGTCGATGACTTACATGACATCATTGTAAGATAAAACAATGATCAAAAAATTGACTCATTGATCTAAGAGTTCATCATCCATTTACCTTTGCATTGCAACAAACAATATGGAGGAAATTTGATTGTTCCTCCAAGGGGCAGGCTGCGGTGGTGGGCGGGAAACTGGGGACACAGGTGGAGAGGTCACACTGGTGGTAGAAGTGGTACTGGGTATGAGAGCATTTAATACCTGAATCAACTGGATTATGAACAACTTGGTAAATCTTAGGGTTATAATAAAATATTTTAATTAAAAACTAATTTTTTAAAAAAGAATTTGTTTAGCAAAAATTAAAAAAAACACCAAAATTTCACCAAATTACTACTCTGGTTCAAAACTGATTAGAAAAGAGTATGTTCTGTAATCTACAATCTGAAAGGGAAGGAAAAGAGAAAGAGCTAGAAAGGTAAAGAAATAAAGAACCTGCCATGGAGATGGGCTGGGGAGGAGGGAGGGAACCGGGGACATTGGTGGTGGGAGATGGGCACTGGTGGAGGGATGGGTGCTGGAACACTGTATGACCAAGACCCAAATATGAACATCTTTGTAATTATATATTTCACGGTGGTATAATAAAATACTTACAAAAAGTGATTAGAAAAGAAGGAAAAAAATGAATATATGAAGTAGTAATTCCTTGAGATCGCGGAACACACCCAGAGGTGCTGAGGGGTCATTCCTAGCTCTGTGCCCTTCTGGTGGTGCTTAGTGAAGCCATATATGTGGGTTTGGGGATTTGAACCAGGTCTCCACCAAAGTCAAGTGCCTATATCCCGTATTACACCTCCGACCCATGGAATAATTTTATATACCCAAATGTGACGATGAATAAAGCCACCTTATCCCTTGCACCCAAATTTTGCTGGCCACGCTGCCCTTCTCCACCTCAGAACACCTTTTCTTGGTGTTTCTTCTTGCTTTGGAAGCAAGATGGCTTCTTCCTTTGTTTTTTTTCTTTTTTGGGTCACACCGGCGATGCTCAGGAGTTACTCCTGGCTCTGCACTCAGGAATCACTCCTGGCGGTGCTCGGGGGACCATGTGGGATGCTGGGGATCGAACCCAGGCCAGCACAGGCCGGCCGCTGCAAGGAAAATGCCCCACCCTCTGGGCTATCGCTCCGGCCCCATTCTTCCTTTGGTAGTACACATGTCCTGTGGTGGACATTATGCAGTGTGAGGTCTGGCAGCAGTTTGAGCAGTCCCTGGGCCATGCAGGTTCCAAGGAGTCAGTGCACCGGCTGCAGCCGCCAACTCCACCCATGCCACCAGAGCACCCGTGGCACCCAACAGACTCGGGCATTTGAGGTCAGTCTCTGAAATGGCTTGATAGCAGCTTGCTGGGGTGCTCTTAGATGAAACTTTTCCCAGCACCAAGAAATGAGGCTCTGGAGACAGAAAGGGAAGGAACTCCAGCGGCCCCTGTTCTTCTCTGCTATCGACAACCTCAAACCTGCAGACATTCTTTCTTGGCCCAGCCTCCAGTCTGTGCTTGCAATTCTCCTTCTCTCACTGGTACCCAAATGCCCCACACCCGCAAACCTAGCTCGAGTGGACTTCTCCAACATACTGCTACCTAAGTAAATATTGGGTACACACAGATTGCAGAGGTTAAAGCTCTATTGGAAATTCTGACTGCTTGCGATTTCCTTCTTTCTCTCCCTTCACATAGAAGTATTTCTTCCTATTCCTTTTTCCCCTCTGAGAACATTCACACCATTCCCAACAGTCCCTTTGCTCATGGGTTCCCACAAGTTCTTGATTGCCGAGTCTGCACCTGCTGTTTTTATGTTACTATCAGCCACAGCGACTCATATCTGTGTAATGCCTGACACTTTATAAGGAGCTCTCATGATTATCCATACTCTGGAGCCTGACATCATTTCGGTGAGTAAAGCAAATTGAATATTGATATTTTTATTTTAAAGTTATGAAAATTGATACTCAGAGAAGTAAAGCCACCCTCTCAACCCAATAGCAGCTGGGCAGTGCGGAAGGACCTGAGTCAGGCTCAGATGCCAAATCTCAAGCCTTCTGCTGCAGAGTCTTTGGGATGCTTCAGCTTTTGCCCCAAGTTCCCCCTCACTGTGCTCCCAGACCAGGACAAACAATCCCCGTGACAGCACTGCACATGTTTTTCTTTGCTTTTTGGGTCACACCCGGCAACACTCAGGTTACTCCTGGATCTTCACTCAGGAATTTCTCCTGGCAGAGCTCGGGGGACCATATGGGATGCTGGGAATTGAACCCAGGTCGGCCGCGTGCAAGGCAAATGCCCTCCCCACTATGCTATAGCTCCGGCCCCAGCACTGCACATTTTCAGGCAGTTTTCTCAGTTTCGAGTTTGCAGAGAAGCAAAGTGCTATTGCTCTTCTCCCCAGTGAAAACAGAGGGCGCTTACATGAGTAAATATTCTTCAGGGCAAATTAATTTTGGACTAATATACTCTGACAGTTCGCCAGAATTCTCCCCAACAAGACACAACATAAAAATCTGATTAGTGGGAACCAAAGAAATAGGGCATTTGCCTTTGAGCTTGGTTCAACCTCACAAGTCCCACAATCCCTGCCAAGAGTGATCCGTGAGCACAGAGCAAGGAGTAAGCCCTGAACACCACTAAGTGTGGTGCTTAGGGCTTACTTTAGTTGACTTACTAACTAAACAAAAAACAAATCTTATGATTAAAGTGTTGAATTATGGACTAACGATGGCCAATGTGATTTGAAAAAAGTGCAATGTTCTAAAAGGGGTGCCCAGACCAATACTGACCCCAGAATATAGGGAGAAGAAAGGAAAAGTGGAGGGAGAGGAAAAGAGACAGATGAGAAGCAACAGGGACCTGGGCAGGTTATTAAGAAGCAAAGGTGGTGCCAAGGAATGACAATGACATAGCCAAATAGCCAAACAACTGAGTCAACTACACTAAAATCAAGAGACCCAAACTTTAGCAATCTAAAGTTAGAAAGGTGCTTGAAAAGCAGGCAATCTGGAGAGGTGGTACCAAGGTGGGGGTGGGGCTGGGGTATCAGTGTTGGGGTATCATATGCCTAAAACTCAACTATGAATTACTTTGTAAATCATAGGGCTTTCATTAAACAAAATAATAATAAAAATTTTTTTAAAGTGTCAACTTATGGCAGGAATTTGCTTCACTTGTCTTTCTTCAGTCAGGTTTAGGGAACCACATCTGAAGCACAGAGACTGCTCCCAGCTCTATGCTCAGGGTCACTCCCAGCAGTGTTCAGGTGACTCTGAAGTGGCCCCCACATACAGAGAATGCACTCAGCCCATTGAGCTCTCTGGTCCCTCACTTAAAGTAAGTTTGGCAAATCAATTGGAATATAAACAATATTCCATGTTTAGTTACATTGCAATCTATGGTTAAATTCATTTAACTGGCATTAATAATCAGCACCTCTTCCATGTTATGCTTGTGTCAGAACCGTAAGTAAAAGTTCATTATCATCATTGTACTCTTGCAGCCTGCATAAGCACTTATTACAGCCAATTGATCTGGGGACAATTTTAATTTTGTCTGGGGACAAATCGATAAAGGATAGTGGCTGTCAAAGTTCCATGAAATAGAATTAAATATATCCAGAAATAAACTGTTACCTAGATTTTGCTAAAAGCAGCATAAGGCACGTTTTCAAGATGAGTAAGCGTTGACTGAGCACCTATGTTGTGCTCAGCACTTGGTGAATTCACACAATATAAGGTGTGTTCTAAGACAGTGAAAAAGAGCATGCCAGGCATGGAAATGAATGTGAAAGTATAGAATAAGACACTGACATATATTTGTCAATGACCACATCCGAGACACTATTCTCAAGTATTTTAATTGAATTATCTTTTTCATCTCCACAACTCCAAGAGATTGGTATTATTACTGTTCTAATTTCACAGAAAACAAGTGTGACACATAAAGTAATCTACTTCATTGAGGTCACATAGCTAAGAAGCTGGGGGCAGGGTGCAGTCAAATTAGAGCTAAGTTTCTGATTCTGCAGTCTGTGAACTCTTAGACTCAATAAAAAGCCTGTCTAGGAACATTTCATGAAGGGCTGGATCTTTATTATGGCCCTGAAAATTAGGAAACTTTAGTTGGGAAGGACAGAAAGGAAGAGGGTAGGTAACTATATTATAGAGAAAGTCATATACGCAAAGGCTTGAGGGCAAGAATTTGTATTTGACATATGAACATTGCTGAGAAAAATCAATGGCAGGGGACAAAGTCATCTAAGCAGGGTGAGACACTTACTAAAATCCATTAGAAACAACCTCAGCAGAATTGAGAACCTTGAGCCTTTGGAAATAAAAAGTCGTATGGATTCTTCAGGAGAAAAGTGTTGATGAAAGGCATTAGGACATTCTAGCAGCATACAAGGAAAAGTGGAGAGAGAGACTTGGGGGAAGCAAATCATTAGTGGCTGGTTGTGAAATTCCTGACATACCCAACTGACCCTTGGTTGTGGTAGACAATAAAAGCTTTGTCAGATGGGGGTAAATCTAGAAAAAAGAATCCACAAGCGTCATAGTCAGGCTGTTCCTGAAGAGGGAAAGGAAAGAGAAAGAGGGCTAGTGAGAAAGTGCACATGCTCACCTCCAGTTCCATTATCAGCCCCACATATGGGCCCCTGAGCACAGAGAGCCAGCAGTGAGGCCCCACAAGGCAGAGCAGGGAGGGTTGTTCAAAGCTATTCTACATAAAAAGGTGTGTGGTGCTTTTGACTGACAGTGGAACTGAGGGAGGCAGAAGTAGAGTTCAGGGGCATCCAAGAAGGTGGCAAGTCATCCAGTTTGATTTAAAAGGTGGGTTTCCACAGCTGTGCAGGTGAGCGGCTGCTCTGCAGCCACATGACAGACTCCGATAATAATCAAGTTTAGGACCAGGTCCTTCCCAAGATCTGGCACATATATACATTGTAATGATCATTTTAGGTGTAACAAACTGGGATGGCTGATGGGGAATGGGAATGGTAATATCGTACTAGAACTCACCATTGAATGTACACATAGAGACTTACATGTTAAACCGTAAATATCTGTAGGGCAAGGCAAAAATATGTAAGAGAAGAGAGAAACACAGAGACATAGATGAGAGAAGAAAGAAAGAAAGAAAGAAAGAAAGAAAGAAAGAAAGAAAGAAAGAAAGAAAGAAAGAAAAGAAAGAAAGAAAGAAAGAAAGAAAGAAAGAAAGAAAGAAAGAAAGAAAGAAAGAAAGAAAGAAAGAAAGAAAGAAAGAAAGAAAGAAAGAAAGAAAGAAAGAAAGAAAGAAAGAAAGAAAGAAAGAAAGAAAGAAGGAAGGAAAGAAGGAAGGAAGGAAGGAAGGAAGAGAGAGAGAGAAAGAGAGAAAGAGAGAAAAAGAGAGAAAGAGAGAAAGAGAGAAAGAGAGAAAGAGAGAAAGAGAGAAAGAAAGAGAGAAAGAGAGAAAGAAAGAGAGAAAGAAAGAGAGAAAGAAAGAGAGAAAGAAAGAAAGAAAGAAAGAAAGAAAAGAAAGAAAGAAAGAAAGAAAGAAAGAAAGAAAAGAAAGAAAGAAAGAAAAGAAAGAAAGAAAGAAAGAAAGAAAGAAAGAAAGAAAGAAAGAAAGAAAGAAAGAAAGAAAGAAAGAAAGAAAGAAAGAAAGAAAGAGAAAAGAAAAGAAAGAAAGAAAGAAAGAAAGAAAGAAAGAAAGGGAGCCTGTTATAGAGGCAGCCTGGGCAAGGGTGGGAGGGAGTGTTATGGGAATGGGCACTGATGGAGGGATGGGTGTTGGAACGCTGTATGATGGAGACCCAATTATGAACATCTTTGTAATTGTATATCTCATGGTGGTATAATTTCACTTGATCACTTGACATCCCGTTATTCATCGATTTGCTCGAGCGGGCACCAGTAACATTTCCATTTGACCCTATCATGTGCCAGTGTAGCCCAATGGCATCCGGTTGCTTCAGGAATAGGAAGAGCCTCAAACCGTTCGTTCAGGGTCTTGATGAAGAAGTCTGACCATCTTGTAGGTGGGCGGCCATGTGATCTTTTGACATCCTGTGGGATCCAGTCGGGAATGGCTCTAGTCCAGCAGTCGTCTTCAATTCGCATTACATGTCCAGCCCATCTGGTTTTTGATGCTTTGGCAAACGAGACAGTGTTCCTGATTTTGGAACAATGACAGAGGTCAGAACTCCAGATTCCTTCTCTCAGAAGGCATGATATTCCAAGCATGGCTCTTTCAATTCCTCTTTGGGAGACCGAATAGCATTCTCATCCTGCTTTTCGTAGGGCCCAGGTCTCTGAGGCATATGTTAATGCAGGGAGAATGGTGGAGTCCAAGAGATGTGCCCAGAGCCGAAGGTTCTTTGTCTTTTTAGTTATTTCTTTGATGCCTTTGAAGGCATTCTCGCAGTGGTATAATAAAAAAATAAATAAAAAATAAATTTAAAAAAGGAAAACAATTTTAAAAAAATAAACGGTGGGTTTCTAAAGAGATGTAGGATGGCATGAACATATTCTCGGTATTTGGAGAAACACGCCCAGAACACATGGAAGCTAGCCAAAGGAAGGTCGCCCACCCTACAGCTGTGCCAGCCTATGTCCCATGGCATCCCATATTCCCTTCACGAGGAGCAGGAACTGAGCAGAGCGACTGGAGAGATGAGGCAGCAGCTGGTGGCTGAGGTGTGGCCCAACTCACACACATCCCAGGCAAATGGGTGAGGGAGGCACACCCAGGGGCTGGAGCAGGGAGACACTGAGCCTGGAACTAACATGCAAGAAAGATGAGTCTCCCTTTACCCCAGCAGAAGCTTCCATCTGCAGGAATCTTTGGTAGAAACCAGAAGGAAATGAAGGAGTCAGCATCCCGTAAGCCTGCTAGGTGGCTGCTCACACATCCAGGACAGAAACAGCCACAGACCAAAGCCCTGAATCCACCCAAAAGGCCAGTACTCCCCCTTAAAAGCCAGCAGCCAACAGAACAGTGCAGGGCAGTGGTTGCTGACCCCCGTCGCTGGCACCTTTTCACCTCACCACCACTTGTTTTCCATGAAGTCTCCTGCTCTGGTCTTCTGGGGTGATTTCTTTAGCTAGCAGATAAGAAACCTTAAAGCCTGGGGAGGACTCTCTACCTACAAAAGAACTATAGTTCTTCCTCAGCATAAAAAATTTTAAAAATGAAAGATTTTTTAAAGTTTTATTTTTATTTACTTAGCATCCTTAGAACAACTTTAAATACATAGAACTTTCCTAGAAATATCACTCCAGGTCCTATTGTATTTTTTCAAAAATTTGAAAAATACAGGGCCGGAGCGATAGCCCAGCGGGTAGGGCGTTTGCCTTGCATGCGGCCGGCCTGTGCCAGCCTGGGTTCGATCCCGGCATCCTATATGGTCCCCTGAGCACCGCCAAGAGTAATTCCTGAGGGCAGAGTCAGGAGACACCCCTGAGCATTGCCGGGTGTGACCCAAAAAAAGCAAAAAAAATTTTTTTTTGAAAAATAAAGAAACTCAATATACAAAAAACATCATTACAAATTGAAAAAAAAGGAGGCAAATGGGAATAAATCCAAGAGTTAAGCTTCTCTCCCTGCTCCTTGCTGACTGACACACAGCCAGCACAGGCCATTTGAGAGATAGGAAACACCAGTGTTCCCTTATCAAAATACAAAAGAAGAGAATCATGTAACGGTCTCTCAGCAAGAAGCCATTAGACAGATGTAATCATAATGGTACAAAATATTCCTATAAATGAAGTGCATATATTTAGGACCACATGCAGAGTTTAAAAGCAGCCAACACAAAAGCTAAGTAGAGTTTCCCTACAGCACTCAATGGCACAGATGTGGTGGAGCAACTCAGACCCTCAGACAAACTGAAATTGTGAATTTTCAATATGAACTCACTATCCATTAACTTTAAATTCAAATGACCCTTCTACAAATTCCAGTTGTAGCAACAGAAGCTAAAATTCTCCAAGTAAACTTTTTGCTTTATGATTCCCCACCAAAATCTAAAAATGCTACTTACAATTTTTAAAAAAAACGATCTTTCATAAGAAAATTCAAAGGAAAAAGAACTTGCTTTAAAGTATAGCATTTGTGTGTTTGTTTGTTTGTTTGTTTGTTTGTTTCTGAGCCATGCCCAGCAACACTTATGGCTTATCCCCACCTGAGCTCAGGGATCATTCCTGACAGACTTGGGGGATCATGTGGGATGCTGGGGATAGAACCAACTCAGCCCCAAGACTGAAGCAGCATTAGCCAGTTATATGGCCACGCTAATACAGACTTTAGAGAGGAAATGCTGTGGATGTGTAAGGAGCTCAAAGCAACAACGGAACAGACAGACAATAAACACAAGAGGATCTGGGGGCAGAAATGAGAAAACCAACTAGGGGACAGCGTAGAGGTGAGAGGTCAAGATGAAGGAAAGCAAGTAGCCTAAAGTTGCTGGAATACTTGGAGTAAAGTAGGAAAATGGAGACAGGACAAAAAATATTACAGGGACCACACCATAGAGGGGCTTTCCATAGCCTGAGGATCCGCATGCACTGGTGAACTACCAGGAAACGTCACTGAGCAATGAGCACTGTGCAGTCAGACTAAGGTACTTCCACAAAGCAAATGACACAGAGGTCAGAGGCACCTTGGAACTCATTTCTTGGATCAGTTACCCAGATCAGACCCAGGAAGTGAACAGCCTTGGACCCTGTGTGGAAAGACCCTGAAGCCTTGATTCTCCCACTTCTAAAACAGAAATGGGAGACTATTACACTAGTCCTCATAGTGTAATGGAGTATACAACAGGATAATGTTTAGGAAGTGCCACTCAGAGGGAGGAATCTATAAAGGATGGTATAGAACCTGGCTCTCTCCCTTAACAGTTCCTCTTATCCATAAATTAGTCCCAGATTGAGTATGTTCAAGGGTACCATACCCATGCTACTGGAAACATAGCAAGGGATGAAGACACAAAGGTTGGATATGCCTTTTCTTCTTGTAAAGACAAAGTGTGCATTAAGGAAGAGAGATAAGTTCTTTAAGTAAAGACAACCAAAAGTGAAATAAAAGTAAACACAGTTGAGGGGGGACAAGCAAAATTTGAGGGATTCAGTCTAGCACATTACTAGACCATTCCTAGAAAGACCTAATGCAAGTGACTTGGGCTTTCTAACCTTCATTTTCTCCTCTGTGAAACCTGGCTATTAATCTCCATGGCATGAGGCTGTTGGGAAATGGCAGATACCATGAAGAGTGACTCGTTGTTTCATATAAACCAAAATAAAGCTGTAAGTGCATCTAAGCAGCAATACTAATAGAGACAGAAAAACAGAACATGGAAATCAGTAGCATATGGATAAAGTCTGGCCATTCTAAAGACCAAAGCTCCCTAAATTTTTTTCCACTCAGGGCACCATTTTTTTTCACAAGTTATTTTCATTATAGGCACAATACCAATAATGGCAGGGTTTCATCCAAAAAACATTCCAGTGCCACACCCTCTACCAGAGCCAGCTTCCATCCACCATGATCCCCACTATTGGAGAGCCACTGGGGTTCCCAACAGTACCAGGACAGAAGTTCTCTTCTACCTCCGAGGCTGCCAGGGAATGTATGAAAACTCATGAGTTGGGTGCAGTCCAAAATGGCTTTAAATAGTACAACAGCTCTACCACCGCAATCCAATATAATGAAAGAACTCTAGCTCTGGTCAGAACTTAGACCATACATGAGAGTCCAAGTCTCCCACCAAAGAGGGAACCCAGAGATAGAATCCTACCAAAAGGGTCCTACCAAAAAGAGTCCCACCAAAGAGGATGGGACTGTACCGAGAGAGCTGTACCCAAAAAAGGGGAGAGTACCTCAAATCAGTCCTCTTATATACACCAAAGTAATCCTAACTTCAGGGAGGGTCTTGTCAACAAAGAACCCTAAACAGCTTCTAGATAGTAGAAGAGTATAGAAGGCTGGTGCCACACCCTATTATAGGTATAAACAAAGAATTACACCAAGGACTAATCCCTTCTTCCGAGATTCTCTCATGTAAAACACTGGAGAGAGAGGGGGAGACTGGAATAAAATAATACATCTTAATTTCATGGGCTTCATGTAATCTAGACGGTACCCACAAGGTCCTTCTTATTTATTATCTGAACCAGGGTGATTCTGAGTATCTTGCTCTCCATATACTGAAAGGGTCACACTCTTGCCTGCTTGAGGGCAAACTAGTACGGTCCTTCCTATAATCTTAAACTATAGTCTCAACATAGCCAGGGTGGTAGTCTCCTGGCAAATTCTAACACTGGGTCCTGTGGGTATAAAGAGGAGCTGTGCCCAATCTAGAAAACATAGAAGTCTTAGTATATGTATAATAATAAGTCAGAAGTTATTCATTCAGAGTCAAGGTGACTTCTGTAACTGCCACACCCTCCATCAGTGTAACATAGAAGAGAGATCTCCTTAGTATGAACCCTGGTTTAAGAATATGTAAATAGATTAAGCTGTGAGTGGATGAAACAGCAAAGCTCCCAAGCTAGCTAGGCCTGTCATCCAACACCCTACCCTGTCCTAGTCCCCCATTGCCCCCCACAGTGAAATGCTTCCTATTAAGACTACTAAAGACCAGTAAAATATTTTCTATTACAGACCAGCTCCCAATTTCTGTTCCCTTGAGTATTTGTTCTTTACTATGTCCCAAGAAATGTTTAATGTAACTCCCCAATATATAAAATAGGTATACAAAGCAAATGCATACTTACTGACATAAACAATCATACATTTCTTTGAAAATAACCCCTATATTCAGTTACCATATGGGTGCCAAACGATAACCACAGAAGTCTGCATGAACACAAATACGCCTCTTTTGGAGACCCAGGTGTTCTTTCCAATGGATCGCGACTCCCAAAAGGTGCGCCACAGGGTTAAGTGATGAAGGACGGTGGGATTCAAAATGCAGGTGCGTGAAATGAGGACAGAGGGGCACGGGAAGAAAGGGGCAGTGAGGAAAGGGCCAGGAATGATGCCAGGACATACAAGACCACATGAGTCTGATGCCAGGTCTGAAAGCACCGACCTCTGTGTGCAGAATGTGCCGCTCTCCTAGACGTCAGAACACCCGGCACACAACTTTCTCCTGGAGTTCTGTTTAAGCAGAGCACCTTCACCCAGTCTAGTATTGAGGGGACTCACAAATGCCCTCAGGTACACATGCTCACACACACACACACACACACACACAATTAATTGTTTCTCAGAGACTTAGTTTAAACTTCCATTTCTAAGAAGGGGTAAGTGAGCAAACTCTGCCAAATAAGGACCATTGGTGTTGTGATTATGAAGGACAGTGGCCCTGGCTTTGCCCATTTCTCTATTAACTAGTGCCCACAGTCTGTGTTAGACCACTGCAGACCACACACTCACATATACACACACACACACACACACACACACGATCCTGCATTCAGAGCTCTTTCAAAATGAATCACTCTGAACAAAATTAACTGACTTCCAGGCCCTCCCAAGGCCTCCATAAATTGAGTCCCTGCATTTCTCCCATCACTCAAAATAATTATACAGAGGTGGTGGGAGGGAATCTGGGTCACTGGTGGTGGGGAAAGTGCACTGGTGGAGGGCAGGGTGTTGGAACATTGTATGACTGAGACCCAATCATGAACAGCTTTGTAACTGTGTATCTCATTGGGATTCAATAAAATAATTTCTTTTTTAAGAAAATGACCTGTATTGGGGCCTGAGTGATAGTCCAGCAGGTAGGGCATTTGCCTTGCATGCAGTCGACCTGGGTTCGATCCCCAGCATCCCATATGGTCCTCCGAGCACTGCCAGGAGTAATTCCTGAGTGCAGAGCCAGGAGCAACCCTGCAGAGTCAGGAGCAACCCCTGAGCATCGCCAGGTGTGACCCAAAAAAGCAAAAAAAAAAATAAATAAAGAAAAGAAAGAAAGAAAATGACCTGTGTAGAGAGCAACTATATTCATGGCCACACCCTAAACAAAATGAAACCCAAGACTGCTCATGAGGCAAACACACATTTTTTCCTTCGGTTTCCCTAATACAAAGGTGATCTCCAAAGCTGGGATGGAACAGGCACTGGGAAGCAAGAGTTGCCTGGCTCGCCTCAAGAGTCTCAGCTTTTTAGGAAAGAGATATTTGGAAAAGTTTGAGAGCACATTGCTCTCCGCTGGGAGGGAAAGAACTCCACAGCTGCCTCCTGTCTGAGCAGTGGGGGCTGCTGGGGAGCCAGCCGGGAGCACAGCCCTAGCCAGAACTCACCCGAGACATGGGTGGGGAGAGGTGGTCCCAAATTCCTAATAGCAGCACTAACTAAAAGTGACACCAAGGTGAGGGGTTAGGGCCGATTCTACAAACACTGAATTTTCTACAGGCGTGTGTAGAAAGAGGTAAGAGAACAGTAACCCTCAGGTGAGCAGAAAACAGCATAAAGCAACATCTATAGAGTGGCCAAGGGCTAGGTCTTCCCGCTCACCTCAGGGGCTCATCTCAGCCCAACAGCCCTTCCTTTTTCTGGATGTCTGAATGTATTCAACTACCTTTGGCGATGCCCACCTCACACCCCTTCTCCCAGTAATGCCAAGAAACCAGGAAATTCCCAGAAACTAAGGTGAGGCATCTGTTGGCTGGAGGAAGAAACGGTTAGGAAAATACCACCAGGTGATACACGACCCACAGTGTCACTGGAGAACCAAAACACAAACGAAGAGAAAGCCTAAGAGAAGCCATTTTCAAGGAGCATCTTGGGTCTCTGGAATGACCCCCCATGGCGGCGTAACACGCGTCACCAAGAAGCTGGTAGAAGAGCAATGGCAGCCAAAGGGCACGGGTGTTCCCTGCAGACCAAGAACCTCCGCACCTGCCACCCCTCACCCTATCCTCAGCTCCTTAGGTCAGGGGGCTTCTATTCCCCCAGACCACTATAGGCATCTCCCAGCTTTCAAACCATTTTGTTACCCTCCAGAGTGATGGGTCGGGCCACATGGGCTCCAGGGAGAAGGCATGTGATGGGGACAGGTCCAGCCAGCAGAGACCAGGGCAGCCCCACTCATCACACCGCCTGGCTCAAGCCCAGCCACCAGGAGAGAAGAGAACAACTTCTGTAGAGGTCAAGGGGAAAGCTGCCCAGCTTGTGCTGTGGGCGCTCGCGCAGACGCGCAGCCAAGCCCACCTGTCAGGCCATCTCTGGGGCAGCCCCGGGTGGACAGAAACAAAGGCCAGCGAGTCTCCGTTCCAGCTGGGTTTTCTTTAATCAGTGGGTGCCCCCACTGTTTCCGGGAGACCTGGCTAGTAGCGAGAGCTCTCAGAGCACCCCCAGCCTAGGCGCACCGCGGCAGCCCCGCCTCTGCAGGCAGGTGTGGGTGGTTAGAGGCTCCTGCGGTCCAGTCTCTGCGCATTCACCTCATCGGGCAAATCCCACGTTAGCCCCCCAGGCGTCTCCCGCAGCAAAAGAATGTCTCTGGCGTGTGGCTGGAGGATGCAGGAAGGTGGGAACCGTCTGAGCCCAGGACCTGACCAGCAACTGCGTGTTGGGCCGAGAAGAGAAAATCCGGCCAGGAGCAGAGGCACGCGGGCTGCGGGGTGCGGCGGGCTCCGGCGGATTCTCCAGCACTGCGGGCCCCGGAGCCCGGGGACAGGCACTGGACCATCTCAGCCGAGGAAAGGACACGCTTCCTTGAGCGCCGGGGTCCCCGGCCGCCCTCTCCCCGCCCCCATCCCACGCCCGCACCTACCTCCAGCATGGGAGAGGCGCCCTTGCGCCGGAGGCGAGCAGCCCAAGAGCTCGGCGAGAAACTTTGCCATAAACGAAGAGTGCGGCAGGTCCCTCCCGCAGCGCCCGGGCGAGCCCGCCCTGCGCCGGCGCCGCTCGGCCGCGGGGTGGCCGCAGCTCGGGGCGTCGCGCGGGCCGGGGCTCAGGGGCGCCCCTGCGGGGCCGGGCGCGGGTGTAGGCCGGGGGCGCCGGGCGGCCGCCGCGCACTCGCGGGTCCCGCTGACGGTCACTCTCGGCCCGGGGAAGGCGAGGGCCCCGCCGAGGGGGCCCGCACGGCCGACGGCGCCGCAGCTCCAGCGGCCAAGGGCAGCCGGCGGGCGGGCGCGGCTCGTTCCGGCAGCCCCGCGCCCCCGCGCTCCCGCGAGCCGAGGCCTCACCCTACCCGAGAGCCAGTGGCTAAGGCTGCCGAAGGAGGGTCCGTTTTGAGGTTCCCCGACTAACCCACTACCCCAAATTTCCCCTCCTCCGCACTGATGAAGGTGGACAGGGCGGCTGCCTGGCGAGAGCGGCCCGCTGGGGCTCCCCCGTTGGTCCGCGCCCGCCCCACCCTTCCTTTGCGCTCCCACCTCTAACTCTGGCACCACGGGCCGACCCAGGTGAGCCCCAGACCGGGAGAGGGGACTGGGCAGCCGCGGGTCTCGAATAGAGTGAGCACAGTCTGCCTGCAGGGGGTGTGGCTCCGGTTTGCTCGCCAAACCTCCCAGCCTGGTGCAGAATAAGAGGTAACTGAGGACGTGAGTCCGGGGTCATCTCTGTTTTGCATCCCTCTCTGCACAGCCTGAAGTTGAGTGTACCTGAGAATAATCTCGGGGAGGCTGATGGAAAACAGGAGTCCCAGCCCCACCCCGAGTGCCTGGCACCAGGTTGGTAAGCCTCCAGATTTGCTTTTTCCACCGTACCTCGCTGCTCTGAGGAATACTGGCCCCTCTGGCCATACGGAGGGCCATAGGTTCTGCCCCGTTCAACAGGATTGGGATTCCAGACGGAGATACTAAAAGAAGTTTTATTAAATTACCTAGTTTTAGGGGCCAGAGAAATAGCACAGCATGCGCGTCTACCCGACCCCCTGCACTGAATGTTCAGGCCCAGACCACCTGCCCAAGCGTCTCTGGGAGCCGCCCTGGCCCGCCTCCAGCACCACTGGGGATAGTTCTTTTTTATTTTTTAATGATTCAACATCTGCAGTGGGAAACTGGCAGAACTAAAAGGAAGCCTGGAACAGCCGGCAAAGTGCTTCTGCTCTTCCGTGACAGTACATCAAGGAAAGGGGGTCCCGTGGAGACAGAAGGAATATTTTCAGGTACTCACTTGGCATCTGTAATGGATGGTTCAGGGCCAGGAAAGATTCGCTGATTATCAACACTAAACACTCATGTGCTGGGTGCTAATGGGACAGTCTCTGAGGCTTTACACGGCAGCCGGACCTACAGGCAGAGCCAGCCAGAGGCCTTGCCCTACTGGGCCCCTCCCCACCCTCCTCCTGCTACCTCCTTGCACCTTGCAGTGCTCTAAGTCACTCAGGAAAAAACACAGAAGAGGACACCAACAAGTGGAAAAATAGTCCATGTTCATGGATTGGGAGAATGAATGCTGTCAGAATGTCTCCACTGCCTGGAGCACTGTTCAGCTTGAGAGCGATTCTGCCAGATCCCCATGACATTCTGCAAGGAACTAAAACAAGCATGACTGACATTTGTAGGGGTGCATAAAATCCCCCATGAACAGTCAAAGCTAGGAAGAAACATGTGGAGAGGTCATATTCCCTGACATGAAACTAGACTATAGAGCTTTTTGCCAGGACATCGTTTACCAGCATCAAAATAATTCATCCCTGGGGCTAGAGAGGAGATAATACAGCGGAGGGCGCTTGCCTTGCACAGAACCAACCCAGTTTTTCTGTTTTTTTTATTTTATTTATTTAAGCACTGTGATTTACAAAGTATAAAGCTTTCGCAGTACAGTTGTTAGAAAGACTCATCCTTCAGCACCAATTCCACCACCAGTGTGCCCCCAACATCAGAGACCCGCATTTCCCACTGACCCCCCATCTCTATCCCTTGCCTGCTCTCTTAGCTGGCATCAATTATGTTGATCGCTACAGCCCACATAAGGAAATGATTGACAAAGCCATGGCTTTTTTTTTCTGGGCTGTTGTGTGGGAGTCTGGCTGATTCTGTTCTTGGATTAACCTTCTGGGATTCCAGAACACGGTGGTTCTCTACTGTCAATCCAGGACTCACCACCACTGCACCTATGAACACCTATTTCACATTTATCTCAACCTCTATTTGCACTTGCCCTATGCATACACTGAATAATCTATTCTATACCGCTCATTAGGGCCACTTCTCTAAACACGGCGAACATGGTCTTAGACAAAACTCATTGGAGATTCTTAAAGCTCATTGTGCCATCTGAGTCCACTGTATAGTGAATTTTCGGTTTGTTCCCACAGACCACACATTGTGTCCACACATTTGGGTTTCTATGAGATGTGATGGGATACGTGTTAGGATGGGTATACCAGGTTTTGAGATATCGCGGGTGTTTTGGGGTCAGGTTGTGTCCAGCTGTGGAGTCTGACCTTGAGGATGGCTGTGGTTGTGTTGCTGGAGGTTTTCCAGGCTGGGGGGTGGGGTGGGGGTGGAGGGCAAGCAAGGGCCAGAATCTTCAGTTCTGTTGGAGGAAGCTCTCCCGTGTCAGTTACCCTAAGGGGCACCCAATAGCCTTTAGTCACACAATGAGCCCTTCTGTGGTCACAAGATTTCCCTTGAAAGGGGCTGCTCAGGGGAACAACAGTCAGCTTTAGCCTGGGAAGAAGGGCCAGATTCCCAATGGGAATGCTTGCAGTTTAATCTCACCCACCTTGGGGAGACAGCCATAAGATTCCACAACTCTTTATTCAGTTCAGGGATAGCAGGAAAGGATGTACCATTTCTTTAAATACAGCAAGAAACAAAATGAAAGAAAATATAACTGTAGAGAGGGTGACCCTAGTAACCTACTCCAAGAGACAAGAGAAAAATAAATGGCCCCAACTAAAAGGCTTTGAGGGGAGAAAGGGAGGGGAAAAATGCAGGCTCTTTGTGTTTGATTCTGGAAATATATATTATGCTCACACTGAGAGCTGGCGGGCAGATGGTTGAAGCTCATACAAGGAATATTAAATCTATGTGGAACCCTCTTGCCCTCTTGATACAACACAGCTCATGCCTAGAGGGCTAGACAATCAGAGCAGAAATGCCTACAAATCACTCAGACTGTCACCCTCTGGAAATCCTCACCCCTCCCGCTGGGAACCTGAGCAGTTGGGCTCTCACAGCTGGGTCAGAGGGCCAGGAGGGAAAGAAAAAGTGCTCCTCTCTCTCTTTCTTCTCTCCTGTCTCTCTTTCTCTCCCTCCTCTCTCCTCTCTTTCTCTCTTTCTCTCTCTCCTCTCTCCTCTCTCTCTTTCTTTCTCTCTCTCCTCTCTCTCTTCTCTCTCCTCTCTCCCTCCCTTTCCTCTCTCTCCCCCTCCCTCCCTCCCTCCCCTCTCTCTCTTTACCCTGAGCCCCACCCCCACACTGCTACACTGCATTTCTTTGCATTCAAACTGATTTCATTACAACCAGCTAGGAGATGAAATGGCTCAGGAAAACATCTAGCACAGAGCCTATAGCTGGGACCCGATGAGTTCCCTTAGTCTCTTGGGGGAATCTAAAGAGATAATTAGATTTTAAAGGCCAGGAGAAATGAAGAGTCAACAAACTTTCATCTTGCCTAGATGTCATTTACCTCCTGTAATTTCCAACGTGCAGCCTTTCAACAATATGATGAAGGTCATATACTCTCTACCGATCCCACATCTGGAAATCAAAGCATAAGTCAAAAGAATTGGTCCAAAATAATAAAAATTAGGGATCTGAGTGATAATATAATAGGTAATATACTTGCCTTGCATGTGCTCCACCTGAGTTTGATCCGTAGCACCCCATATGTTCCCCTGAGTCCAACTGGAGTTATCTTAGAAGGCAGAGCCAGGAAGAAGCCCTAAGCACCACCAGTGACAGAGAAAGAGAGAAAAAGAAGGAAAGAAAGGAAATAAGGGTTTAGAAATCCTGGGACAGCAAGATGCTTCAGAGCCTGATCAGTTAACACACGCTTCATAAGTCAACCCAGAGCTAGGGAGGCAGCCTGGCAGGCCCAGAACCATAGCCTGAGCCACAGCACATTGCTAGGTCCAGTCTGAGCCAAGGTCAGGATCACCAGAAGTGGCCACTCAGCAGACAGCCACCTCTGGGGCTTCCCTATAAAATAATAAAATAAAATATAAAATAAAATAAAATATAAAATAAAACAAAACAAATAAAATGTATCACTTCCATGAAGATCACCTGGGGACTGGGTTAGAAAAGCAGAATCTCAGGCCCCACCTGACCTGAATCAGAGGCTGCTTGTGAACCAGCTTCCAAGAAACTAGTTTGATGCAAAAACCACAGCTTTACTGTCAGGAACGATGAAATCACGCAATTGCAGCAAGAGGATGGAGCTGCAGGACATCCTGTTAAATTGCATTAGCCAGAGAAGGATAAACACAGGATGACATCACTCACGTGGTGTTTAGAATAACTGGACTAAGGAATGCAATGTTTTAAAGAAGGGTGTCCTAGTTAGTCAACCTAGGCCCACAATACTGGGAGGAGGAGAAAAGGAAGAGTGGAGGGGAGGGGGAGAAGGGAAAGATGAGAGCAATAGGAGTGGGGCCTGGGGAGTCAGGTACAAAGGTGGGGTTAAGGGATGAGAAGGCCAAATAGCCAAGCCACAGAGTCAGCAGCACTGAAATCAAGAAACCCAAACCATAACAACCAAACTTAGAAAGGGCCCAATGCTGGAACACTATATGGCAGAGACCCAATTATGAACATCCTTGTAATTGTTCATCTCACATGGTATAATAAACATTTTAAAAATTTTAAAAATTAAAAAGAAAGGGGCCCACCAAGAGGGCAGACTGGGGGTGGGGGTGGGGAGAAGGCCAGGCCTGAGAGCCTGGGAATATTAGTGGGAGGAGCAGAGGGAAGTTGATACTAGCGGAGGTATTGGTGCTACAACATTCTATGCCTAAAGCTCAACTATGAATAATTTTGTAAATCACAGTGATTTAATTAAAAATGTGGAAAGCAAAAATAAGATGACAAAAATAGAGAAGAAAAATACTGCTTTAGAGCAATACTCTACTATATGGCATTTGCCCCTAGGGCCACATATCAAGTGTCAGGGTCTACAACGCAACCGCCCCCACTTAAGGCGTTTATTTTATTCTTGTTTATTTTATTGTTATTTTTGCTTATCATCTAAAACTATCATTTTCTCTACTGTTTAATATTAACCTGACAGTGTACATACACATGCTTATGAATAAATATAAATATGCACACATATAAAAAATGTGTGGACTTTTGATTGATGAGGACTTGCATGTAAAAACTGAGCAGGTCCTTCTCACCCTCGGCCATCTCGAAAGCCATCTCTCTACCCTGAAGGGGTCTACCAACACAACTGACTAGGTTTTCCTACTTCCTGCCGGGGTCCTCTTTAGTACAGAGTGGGTTTGTGAGGTGGTAAACTGGTAGAGTCTCTATGGGAAACAGTATCGGATTCCCTAAGAAGCTGAAAATGCACTGCAGTATGGCCTCTCAGGCACTATACATGGTCCCTGGGAGTGACTCAGGGACTCAGGAGTAAGACTTGAGCACAGCTGGGTCTGGGTGTGGCTCAAACAACCTCCAAAAAAGTAAAAAACTAAAAGTGAAAATTCCACAGGATCCTGAAATCCAACTCATAGGCTTTTATCTGAAAGACAAATAAAATTAATCTTTATTAGCTTTATTCAGGGAATAATAACATCCTTGCATCTGTAGAAATATTATTAATAGCACAAATATGGATTCAACCAAAATGTCTACTGACGGATGACTGGATAAAGAATGTGTGAGATGAATGTGTAGGAGTCAGAGATTAGGTAAGACAGAGAAGGGAACAATGTATTTAATAATCGTCGAAAATTATAATACCATGGAATAAAAACAGACCAGTGGACCTATGGAATAGAATTGAGTATCCTGACACCCAACCTCAAACACATGATCATTTGATCATTTAATCTTTGATAAAGGTGCAAAGAGGCCAAAATGGAGTAAGGAAAGCTTCTTCAACAAGTGGTTTTGGGAAAACTGGGCAGCGACATGTAAAAAAATGAATTTGGACCTGTGTCTAACACATGCACAAAAATCAGATCAAAATGGATTAAAGATCACAGTATCAGACTTGAATCCATAAAGTACAATGAAGAAAATATAGGAAAAACCCTCCGCGACATTGAAGCTAAAGGCATCTTCAAAGGTGAAACATCACTAACAAAGCAACTAGAAGAAAAGATAAACATATGGGACTACATGAAACTAAAAAGCTTCTGCACCTCAAAAGAAACAGTGATTAAGATACAAAGGCAGTCCACAGAATGGGAAAGAATATTCACCCAATACCCAATAACCCCTGATAAGGGGTTAATATCCAGGATATATCGGGCACTGGTAGAACTTTACAAGAAGAAAACAAACAACCCCATCAAAAAATGGGGAGAAGAAATGCACAGAATCTTCAACAAGGAAGAAATTCGAATGGCCAAAAAACATATGAAAAAATGCTCATCATCACTAATCATCAGAGAGATGCAAATCAAAACAACAATGAGATATCATTTTATACCACAGACACTGGCACATATTCAAAAGAGCAAGAACAACAAGTGCTGGCGTGGATGTGGGAAAAGAGGACACTCACTCATCCATTGTTGGTGGGAATGCCGGCTGGTACAGCCTTTCTGGAAAACAATACGAACATTCCTCTAAAGACTAGAAATTGAACTCCCATTTGACCCAGCCATACCACTCCTGGGAATATACTCTGGGAAGCCAAAAACACGCAGCAGAAACACCATCCCTACTTTTATGTTCATAGCAGCATTATTCACAATAGCCAGAATCTGGAAACAACCAGAGTGCCCGAGAATCGATGACTGGATAAAGAAGCTTTTGGTACATCTACACAATGGAATACTATGCAGCTGTTAGGAAAAATGAAGTTATAAAATTTTCCTATAAATGGATGGACATGGAGAAGATTATGTTGACTGAAATTAGCCAGAAGGAGAGAGAAAGATACAGAATGACTTCATTTATTTGCATGACATAAATAAATATATATATATATACATATTATGATACCAATATCCAAGGTCAAGTGAAACATGGATCAGGAGGTCTTGTCAAAGGTAGAAATTATCACAAACGTGTGGGAGTCAGAGGCTAGGTAAGATAGTAAATGGAACAGTGTGCAAATAAATGTCGAAAGTGCTAATACCAACCTAGAACTGAGCATTAAATAGAGGCAAAAAGATACACATGACAACCCTTTAATGTATGTTCTGTAATCCATAGTCTGGCAGGGAAGGAAAAGAGAAAGAGAGAGAAAGGGAAAGAAATAAAGAACCTGCCATGGAGGCGGGTTGGGGGAGGGGGGGAACCGGGTAGTTGGTGGTGGGAGATGGTCTCTGTTGGAGGGACGGGTACTGGAACACTGTATGACCAAAACCCAAATATGAACTTTTTAATTGTATATCTTTGTAATTTTATATCTCACGGTGGTATAATAAAATACTTTAAAAAAAGAAAATCCATAATACCAGCCTAGCACTGAGCACTGAATATAGGCAAAAGATATACATGATAACTCTGAATGTATGTATTGCTGTTGGGGAGCTGCTGTGGTCCCTGACAGTATCAGGACAGAAGTTCTCTTCTACCTCTGAGGCCGCTGGGAAATAGATGAAAACTCATGAGTCCAGCACAGTTCCAAAAGACTTTTAGTGGTAAAAAGTTCTACCACCACAATCCAATATAATGAAAGAACTCTAGCTCTGGTCAGAACTTAAACTTAATACATGAGAGAGCCCAAGTCTCCCACCAGAAAGAGAGGATCTCACACAAGAGGAGTCCTACCCAAAAGAGGAAGGGGTGTCTCAAATCAGTCTCCTTATACACCAAAGTAATCCTGTTGACATGGAATCCTTCAACAAAGAGCCCTAAACAGCTTCTAGATAATAGAAGAGGGTAGAAGAAAGGGTGGTGCCACACCCTATTATAGGTATAAACAAATGAGTATGCCAAGGACTAATCCCTTCTTCAGAGATTATGTCTTATGTAAAACACTGGAGAGAGAGGAGAGGCTGGTATAAAGTATCCACTTGTATCACTTGTCTTCCCGTTGTTCATGGATTTGCTCAAGCGGGCACCAGTAACAACTCCATATGTCCTGTCACATGCTAGTGTAGCCCAAGGGCAACTGCTAGCTCCAGGAACATGAAGCGCCTCAAACCATTCCTTCAGGTCATGGGAATGATGTCTATAATTATTACCGGTTTTGGCATATCAAATACAACATGGGTAGCTTGCCAGGCTCTGCCATGTGGGTGGTACACTCTCAGTAGTAGGCTTGCATTTACTGATGAACCGCAACAGCAACAGGGAGAGATAGCTTTTCTCTTGGGTGGAGCTCTGAGGAGCTGTGGAGTCTGGATGTTGAGAATGACTGTCCTCATGGTGTGGGGGTTCCTCTGGCTTCTTGCTAGGCTCTACTGGGATGACGAGTCAGGGCCCAAACCCACCTAGAACAGTATACAGTGTATAAATGTGAAAGATCCTGGGAAGGACCTGGTCCTAACTTCCATTATTGTCTAAAACTGTCACTGGCATAGCTGCGGGTCTGGAGTGTCTCTCTTCCGGTATTGTTGGCTGTGGTGGCTGGGAGCTCACAACCACACCTGCCAACATGGAGGTGGAGGAATGCGATTAGAAGCCTAAATCCCCACTCCAAGTCTGGCTAACATGGCCCCCGCAACATGAGCGAACCCTAGGAGCTATGTTGAACTCTGCCAGGGGCTGGCTGAGCCATTTACTGCCCTCTGGAGGGCTGCTCCACGTGAGGCTGAGCAGTGCAGCTGTGGGTCTGCAGCGTCTCTCTTCTGGTGTTGCTGGCTGTGGTGGTTGGGAGCTCACAACCACGCCCACCAACATGGAGGTGGAGGAATGGGAGGAGAAGCCCAAATCCCTGCTCCAAGTCTGGCCAGTTTGGCACCCCCACATGTGTAAGCAAACCCTAGGAGCTATGGTGGACTCCAGACCCACAGCTGCACTGCTCAGCCCCACATGGAGCAGGCCATAGATTTCGGAGGGCAGTAAATGGCTCAACCAGCTGACCAAGAAGTGATTGTATTAAATGAAATCAGAAAAATGAAACCCAGATGATTTTATTTATAAGTACAAATAACCAAAACAAGTGAACTAGCACAAACCAAGAAACACCCTCTTACTGGGTTGCCTTGCTGTCTGTCTCAACTACTGCCTTTCATTCACCCTCCCTTCCTGTCTTCAACCCTACTGCTGTTCATTCACCCTGCCCATCCTGTCTTCAACCCTATTGCCATGCATTCACCCTCCCTGTCCTGTCTTCAACCCTAATGCCGTGCATTCACCATCTGTCTTCAACACTACTGCCTTTCATTCACCATTTAGTACTCACTGCCAGGACTGCTTCCAGGTGTACTTTCTGTCCTCATTCCTTGGTGTAAGTTCACATATCCTGTGTGATTAAGTCCCGGATCTTTCACAAGTACTGACACATCTGACACTATCTTGGTCTCTGACTTCATCCCTTTATTTCCCTTTGCTGCTATAAAAAATCACCACAAATTAAGTGGCTGAATACAATACAAATTTATTACCCTCGCGATCTGGAAGCAGAAGTCTAAAATGGTGAGCAGGGCAATGTTTCCTCTGGAAACTCTAGAGGAGTTTGTCCTTGTCTCTTCAAGTCTCTGCAAATATCACCGGCACCACCTGCCATGTGGTTGGTTCTGAATCATCCCAACTACTGTTGCAGCCTCAAGATTCTTCCTTGACTCTCTCCTTCCCACTTCCCTCTGATAAAGAGCCTCGTGATGACAGTGGGTCCAAGTTTAGCAATCTAGAACAATCCTACCAGCTTAAAATCTCAATTTAATCACATGTGTCATCTTTTCCAGCACATGAGGTAAAATAGTCTCAGTCTGGGCGACTAAAACATGGGCACATGGGGCAGGGAAGAGGCAGCAAGTCTCCCTGGTATCACGTCCTTGACTGAGTCACAACCAGTGACTGTACGATCACCTGCTGAGCTTTGAGGGGGGATCATCAAGGCCACAGGAAATGCATGTTTTCATTATGGATCCTAATTTCAGGGTTGTGAAAAAACATTCATGTCTCAGAAATGACAGTATGGCAATGAGCATCACAGAGTTATCTTTTCTAACCGTTATGCTAGACTTTCAGAGCCTTTGGAGAAAGGGAAGATGTTCACACAATACACAGGAAGAAGGCGTTAGGCACAGCAGCTAGAGACAATGACCACCCAGCAGGAGAGATAAGAGCAGAGATGCCAAGGAGAGGGGTCTCCAGACCACCAATAGGCAAAGAAAATCTCCATCAAAATGCCGGGACCAGAAAGGTGCATAAGGAGGAGACATTTATGTATGGCTGAACTCCAATCATGAACAGCTTTTAACTATATCTCATGATGATTCAATAAAAAATAAAATAATTAGCAATTTTAAAGTAAGAACATTAAAAAAAGTTGAATTCACACACATGCATACACATGTACACACAAGCGCACATGTACACACATTTACACACACATGCACGCACACACCATCACCACCGTCTCTCTCTCTCTCTCTCTCTCTCTCTCTCTCCACACACACACACACACACACACGAGATGTTTGGGCAGAGACCTCAATAGAGATAGAGAGAAAAGCAATCAGCCAAAGGGGCAACCTAAGAACTACAGAGAGTAGCTTAATGCTGGAATGCTTCTCAGTTCCACTGGAAAAATGTTTTCTAAGTGCTCGGAAGCACCACACTGCTCAGCTAATATTAATGATCAATGTCAGAAAATTCCTCTCTTTCTCTTGGTATTCAGGTTGGGTGAGTGGAGTGATAGGACAAGAAGGGGCACTAAGCTGGATGTGAGAAAATAGCTGACTATGAAACATACGAGGAGGGCTAGAGAGTAGTATGGTTATCAGGGGGTTTGCTTTGCTTGTGGTACCATTCCTGGCACCATGCCTGAGCCCTGTCAAGAGTGATCCCTGAGTATAGAGCCAGCAGGGAAGCGCTGAGTACTTCCAGGCATGGCCCAAACACTAAATACGTATGAGAAACTATTTTGTTGAGAAAGGCCTTGTGATCATGGAGGATTCTGTTTCTGTTATGCCTATGAGTTCACATACATTCAAGTGGAAACAAAAGTGAAAATTTCAATTTAATTAAAATCTACAATATTTTATGGAGAAAAAAATGAGACTCTGGTTCTGTTCCCAGTTTAAACATGAGGGACTGCTCCCCTCTGCACAGCTTCGAGGGGTCTGAGTACAATGTGCTGGTCTCATCTTCCCAGTACATGGGTCCTTCACAACTGCTTCAGTTGTTTTCTCAGTCTTATTGGGTGTCCCCTCTTTCTTGCTCTCAAGCTGCTCACAACACCCCCCCATAATTCTATTGCCTCATCCTAATACACTCTCACTCTGTTTGAGAGGTTAGCTAGGAGCTAACTTTAGAGCCACAAGATGGGGACCTGACAGCAGGGTGAGATGGAGCTGGCAAGGGCCTTGGGCCTGGTAGAATGGACAAAGGGCAGCAGGAGCTTTCAGAACCCAAGCATGCGCAGTCAGGCCCAACTCCTGCCCTCAGTGGGCCACCTTATTCACAGCTCATTTTAATATGATTAGCATTGAGGCTTGCCCCAGTGGGCTTTTCTGTATGTATTACAGGTAATCACATGCACTAAAACAATTTCATTCCATAATCCACCACCTGTCAGTATTCCACCTAAATTCCTCCCAAATATGACAGTCACTTAACCCACCCTGAAGTTGTTGTATAAAATAAAATTGACTTTCTACATGCCAGAGTGATAGCACAGCAGGTGGGACCCCAGCATCCCATATGATCCCCTGAGCGTGGCCCCCAAACAAAATAAACAAAAACAACCAAACATAGCAGAATTGATTAACCTACTCCCATTCTCCCTAGAGCATAATCTGCTTGTACAAACTGCCTTCCATGTTGCTATGGAATTAGCATGCATATGTGGTCCTTTAATTCTTTGCTAATCAACAAAAGAACTGAGAACATGTTGCTACCCACCCAGTTCACGCTATGACATCACTTGATCACTTGATCACTTGAGATCCCGTTATTCATAGATTTGCTCAAGCGGGCACCAGTAACATTTCCATTTGACCATATCATGTGACAGTGCAGCCCAATGGCATCTGGTTGCTTCAGGAATACCAAGAGCCTCAAACCGTTCGTTCAGGGTCTTGACAAAAGTCTTGTAGGTGGGCGGCCACGTGATCTTTTGACATCCCGTGGGATCCAGTCGGTAATGGCTCTAGTCCAGCGGTTGTCTCCAAATTGCATTACATGTCCAGCCCATCTGATTTCCGATGCCTTGGTAAACGAGACAGCATCTCTGACTCTGGAACAGCGATGGAGGTCGGAGCTCCGGTTCCTTCTTTCACTTGAGTGAGGCATGATATTCCAAGCATAGCTCTTTCAATTCCTCTTTGGGAGACCTGAATAGCATTCTCATACTGCTTTCGTAAGGGCCCAGGTCTCTGAGGCATATGTTAATGCAGACAGAATGCTGGAGTCAAAGAGATGTGCCCAGAGCCAGGAGACATTCACGACATTGGCAACTATTGCCTCATCTGCCTGTTGTTTGTCATCTACAAGCTGTTCACTCGAGTCATCTTGAACAGCATTGGCAGAACATTAGACGAAGGACAACTATGCAAGCAAGCTAGCTTCTGAAAAGGATTCAGCACAATCGACCATATCCACAACGTAACCAAGCTCATTGAAGTGTGTAGGGAGTTCCAGATGCCGCTCTGTCTCACGTTCATTGATTTTAAAGAAAACTTTTGATTCTGTGAAGACTGAAATGGTCATCGAAGCCCTAGCCAAACAGGGCATTCAAACCCAATACATCAAGATCCTTCGTGAGCTGTATTATGGTTTCACCACCAGGATCTCACCATTCTACAAGGAAGTGATCATTGATGTCAAAAGAGGGGTTCGGCAGGGTGATACCATTTCACCAAAACTCTTCAGTGCCACCCTTGAGAACAACATGCCACAATTAGAATGGGAAGGAATGGGAGTGAAGATAGACAGCCGGCAACTACACCATCTCCGCTTCACTGATGACATCGTTCTAATAACAACAAACATTAGCCAAGCGGCACAAATGCTGGCTGACTTTGACCAAGAATGTGGAAAGATAGGTCTACAGCTGAATCTCAACCAAACTATGTTCATGAAAAATGAACTAGTTCCAGAGGCCTCATTCATCTCTGACTGTAGCAGTTATGTGTTACCTAGGAGCTACGCGGGAGGGAAGAGAGTGGCATGGAATGCCTTCAAAAGCATTGAAGAAATAGCAAAAGAAAAAAGTCAAAGAACGCTATGACATGGCACCGATATTCCTGTATCAATTCTACCCTCCTAAAACCCGACACTTCTATCATAAAGGCAAGCTCTGCTACACATTTTCCCTATACTAGTAAATAAACACAAGCCTGTCTCTAGACTTGAGAAAAGTCTTATTCCTACTGAGGGTTAAGGAACATAATCCATGTGTGCCGGAATAAACTGTCAAGAAAGATATTAAGTACAAAAGATCCAAGGATAACTCAGCAAGAGAGCATCTGTCCAGCAAGATGAGGCTGGTGAGGCCCTGAGCTTGATCCCTGGTACCTCCCACATGCCTGAATGAGATCCTTTGTCTCAATGAAGTTACATGACCTTCTCTGCCCCACAACCAAGCATATGCAAGTGCCACACCTAAAAGTTTGTGCACACCACTACCAAGTGTGGAAGCACAAAAAACCAATTGTGTGAAACCCCAGTTACCAATGAAAGAAAAGCAACAACAACAACAGAAAATGTAAGTCTTAATCCTCACAAGAAAGCAAGATCCATCTGGAAAATCCCCAGCATCATTATGACAGCTACAAATTGCCAATTAGTAATGACTCCCACCTAATGACCAGAGAACAACAGGGACTCCATCTTCTCAGGAAGGCTTGGCAAGAACAAGTTTCCCAAACAGGAAGGCAAACACAGAGGCATTAAGATTTTCCTAGTATCCATTCAAAGATTCAGAGTCTTGCAGCTCTGGAGGAATATTTGGAGGTAATTTTTAGTGATAGGTGAGTGAGACCTCAACCCTCGACTCATCATCAAATCATGTACAACAGAATATTTTCATATTAACCTTGAGTTATACATCTCAAAAATTGTTTCCTGACACCAAATTTGCAGTTAAGGTAGACTGAAGTTACATGACCTTCACATACAAGCACTGAATATACACATTATTCATATATCTTAAGAAATGAAAATGTGATTTTCATGTCTCGAGTTTTAATAAAAATATTTAAAAAAATTCTTTTTGTATATGCAGGAATCTGAAGGTTATTTTTCATGTCATTATGTGACCCAAATCCACAGCCTGACAGCTCATTTACTCTGATGTTTATCTAAAACCTCTGGTTTTCAAAGGCACATCTATAGGAGTCTGTTCTTTTTAGAAAAAGTTCTTTTTTTAAGTCATATAATTCTTCATGAAGAAGCTTCACCCATGTTCTAAGAGGGCCTGAAAGCTGCCATTGTATTTGACCTGCACATGAAAGCATAACCATAAATCCAGGAAATTTTCCACAACAGCCTAAACTAAGCAAAAACACTTTCCAGACCAAAAATCATATGTTTACTGGATTCCCTTACAGGTTAAATGATGTGAGCAATTTTGGTGCCCACTGGTGTGATGTCTACAGAAATGAAATGTAACCAATATCTGCAGGGAGATGTTCAGCCTGATCCATGAAGTTCCAACCATAAGTTGACTACTCATAGTGTTAATGGAGTGTATCTCTCTAATTCCTGATGATACCCACATTTTGCTACCTGTGGAAAAGGTAGACCAAGGTAGCAACAGCAGCCATGATGTAAATAAAAGTAACTAGGGACAGAGAGATAGTACTACAGATATTAAGTCACTTGGCTCGAAAACAGCTGACCTGGGTAACCCCAGCACCCATAGGGACCCCGAGCCCTGGCAAGAGTGATCCCTGAGAACAGAGCAAGGATTAAGCCCTGAACACAACCAGATGTGCCCCCCAAACAAACTAAAGGGACCTAAAAAGTTCAATCTCTTCCTTCACAAAATGGTTCAAAAGAATATTTTTATAGGTGGCAGGGATGTAGCTCAATGGAGGGGAGCACTTGTACACGTGAGAACCTGGGTTCAATTCAGGTGGCACCATATAAAAATTATCTGGCATTCATCATCAAAAATTACCTACTACTATGGTTATTATGCCCCTAGATGTAGCTACACTGCCCAAACAGATCCCAGAAGATTCTACTATACACTTTCACCTCTCCCAAAATTTATCTTAGTATTTTGACCATATTAGATACTCAGCAAATGCTTCATAATGAGAATAAGAGCTGGGAGATAGTTCAGGCGTTGAGCACAAACCTAGTCTTACAGGGCCCTGCATTGCAGCTCCAGAGCTGGCCCATAAACACAACTGGATGTGGCCCTTACTAATGAAGAAGAAAAGAAGCAAAGGGTATAAAATGATGTGCAAATGTAATCTTGAATGGAGAGAATAATTACAGGGAATAGACAACTACAACAGTCTTCCTGTTCTGATTTCAAGTCAGAATGCCTCACATCCCTAATTAAACCCGCTTAGAAGCTATCATCTGTCTTTCAATGTTGGCCATTCTTCGACCTAGATAAAGTCCTTCTTGGCCTTCTTGTCATTCATTCAACTGAGGTAATGAAATACATTCAACCTTAATGGTGTTTACCCTACCCAGGCTTAGAGAATGGCCAGACATGACAACTGAATTTTTATTTAAGTGTTCTCTTGGACAGCATCTTAGTGAGGACGAGATAGAGCAAACGAAATCATGACTGCAGGCACACATTACTAATGAGGTTAAGTGACACATGGGCACTGGGACTGAATCCTAGCTTGCAGAACCACTCAGGGGCCTTAATAAAATCCTGACCTCTTGTAGTGCTTTGTAACACTTCCTATATTACAAAAGTTCATAGCGCTCTGTCAGAGTTGACAATGATTCTTGAGAAAGATTTACTTTGCTAAGTGAGGTAGACAAGGATTAACCTCTGTGAGGTCTGTTCCACCCACAGGCATCTTTCTCCTCTTCCCATAATGACTATACATGCCACATGCTACGGTAAATGTTTCATGCACATTACCCACTCAAAGCAACCTTGAAAGGGAGAAATTACCTCCATAGTTTGCAGATGAGAAAAGTTGGAGAGGTTAAATAATTTGTCAAAGGTTACACAGCTATCCAGTTAGGCAGAGAAATCAGCTCTTATCCTACCCGAAATCTTCTCACACTCTCATACTATACTGAACCACTTACGCAGCCTCTCCAATCCTTAGACTGAAGAGAGGGGCTGGGAATCAAATTGCCAAGAAGAGATGTGGTTTTTTCTCTGCCTTCTTTGTGATTATACTAAGTGCTATAAGTAACAGGATGAAAGACAATTACTCGGATATTTCACATATATGTCTAGAACATGACAAACTAATAAAAGCAAAAGAAAAAGACAAAATAATGCCTAGACTCAGCGAAAACTATGCTTTCAGGACTGTGGCTACCAGAAAGAAAGGAGAAAGTGGGGAGGGATAAGCAGAGGGGGTGGAGCGATAATATTAAATTTTGGTGGTGGGTCCCTGTGAACTTTATATACACACAACGATATAAAGCTAACTTCCAGAAATTCTGCACTGTAAACCAATGAAAAAATTAATAGAAAGTTTTTAAAAAAAAAGAAGTAAGAGGCAGTCAACCCCTCCTCCCGGGTGTGCCACCTTTCAACCCAGAGCCATTCCACCTCCGGTGTTTTTGGGATAGCTCCGAGGGACAGAACCATCCAGAGACAACACCCCCGGGTAGTTAGAACCAGAAAGCTAGAGAGAGAAGCATGCTGCAGTCAACCCCGCCTCCTGACACTGCCGGCTTTCAACCTCACGATGCACCACTTCAGGTCTCACACCCCAAATAAGATAGGTGAATGAAAACTCACTAGATGGCCTCCACAGCAGAGTAACAACTGCTGAAGAAAGAAATAGTGATCTCAAAAAGCGAGATGCAGAGACTCTCCAGACAATATCAGAAAATGGAAAAAAGACTCACAAGTATTACTCTTGCTGAACAGACAGCAAGAGATAGTTGGGATGAAGTCAAAGGAACAACAAAGCGAACATTGGGGTCCCAGAGGGCCAGGAAGAAAATCCTGATGAAGAAGCAACTGTCAAAGTCATCATTGCTGAGAAGTTCCTGGAATTAAAGATTGCTTGTTCCCAGATTCAGGAGGCCCAAAGTATACAGGCTAAAAGAAATCCAAATAAGAATACCCCAAGACACATACTAATTAGAAAGACAAAAAACATAGATAGAGATAGAATACTGAAAGCAGCAAGATCAAAGAAGGAAATCACATACAAAGGAACATCCCTAAGATTCACAGCAGACTTCTCAGATGAAACACTCTGAGACCCAAGACAATGGTGGGATATCGTGAAAAGACTCAATAAAATGAAAGCTTTCACCAAGAATTCTCTACCTGGCTAGACTCACATTCATATTTGAAGGAAAGATACACAACTTCATTGATAAGCAACAGCTCAAGAATTTCATAGACTCAAAACCAACTTTAAAAAGAAGGACTGAAGGAACTACTATAAGAAAAAATAAACCACAAAAGCACAACAACCTTATTCAGAAAGATGGAACAAAATCCATGACAATAATCTCTCTCAAGATCATATTGAGTGAAATTAGCCAGAAGGAGAGAGACAGGTATAGAAATACTGCATTTATTTGCATGACATAAATATATATGTACATATTAAGATACCAATATCCAAGGTCAGGTGAAACATGGATCAGGAGGTCTTGTCAAAGGTGGAAATTATCACAAACGTGTGGAAGTCAGAGGGATAGGTAAGATAGAGAATGTAACAGTGTGCTAATAATTTTCAAAAGTGCTAATACCAACCTGGAACTGAGCATTAAATATAAACAAAAGATACACATGACAATCTCTTAATGTATGTATTGTAATCCACAATGTGGGGGAAGGAAAAGAGAAAGAGAGAGAGAGAGAGAGGGAGAAAAAAAGAAATAAAGAACCTGCCATAGAGGCAGGCTAGGGAGGAGGGAGGGAATCAGGGACATTGGTGGTGGGAAACGGGCACTGGTGGAGGGGATGGGTGCTGGAACACTGTATACGAAACCCAAATATGAACATCTAATAACATATTTGTAATTGTATATCTCACAGTGGTACAATAAAAATATTTTTTTAAAAATGATCTCTCTCATTGTCAATGACCTAAATGCACCAATTAAGAGACACAGAGTGGCAAAATGGATTAAAACACTGAATCCAACATTCTGCTGCCTACAAGAAATGCATCTGAACAGTCAGAGCAAACACAGACTCAAAGTCAAAGGCTGGAAAACAATTATCCAAGCAAATAACTCCTCCAAAAGGCCAGAGTGACCATGCTGAGTATCTGACAACATAGACTTCAGACTGAAAAGGGTCAGAAGGGACAGTGAAGGCCATTTCCTAAAAATTAAGGGATATGCATATCAGGAAATAATCCACACTCCTAAATATATATGCACCCAATGAGTGGCCAGCAAAATACTTAAAACAACTGCTAATAGACTTCAAAGAAGACATTGACAGTAACACAATTGTAGTTGGAGACTTCAACACTGGCCTATCAACTCTTGATAGATCGACGAGACTGAAACTCACCAAGGAAATACTGGCGCTGAAGGAAGAAATAGAAGAAAGAGCTGGTAAATATATACAGGGCTTTTCATCCCAAAAAGCTGAATACACATTTTTTTCTCTAGCACACATGGAACATTCTCCAAGATAGATCACATTTTCAGCCATAAAACATACTTCAATAAAATAAAAAGATAGAAATTGTGTCAGCTATCTTTTCAAATCATGATGCACTGAAAATGGAAGTTAACCACACACAAAAAAAGAGTCAAGACAAACACCTGGAAACTGAACAGCTCACTGCTGAACAACCAATGGGTCATAGAAGAAATCCAAGGAGAAATCCAAAGATTGCTGGAAATGAGTGAAAATGAAGACACAGACTATAAAAACTTATGGGATACAGCAAAAGAAGTGTTAAGAGGAAAGTTCATAGCTCTGCAAGCATTCATCAGGAAAGAATAAAGGGCCACATAAATAACCTGACTTTTACTGTATCACTGTCTTCTCATTCATCATCTATTTGCTCAAGCGGGCACCAGTAACATCTCCATATGTCCTGTCTCATGCAAGTAGAGCCCAAGGGCACCTGCTTGCTCCAGGAACATAAAGAACCTCAAACCATTCCATCAGGTCATGGGAATGAAGTCTAAAATTATTACTGGTATTTGGCATAACAAATACAACACGGGTAGCTTGCCAGGCTCTGCCGTGTGGGTAGCATACTCTTGTAGTCATCTCTAAATCCAGTATTTATTGATGAACCACGCTGCTTGCGATAGGCTGTGATGGGCTGTGATAGGCTGGTCCACTGGGTGGAGTTCTGATGAGGGGGAAGTCCGGATGTGGAAAATGGAGGCCCTCATGGAGTGGGGGGGTCGTCTGGCTTGTTGTGAGGCTCTGCTGGAGTGGCAGGCCAGGGCTAGAAACCGCCATCCCTGCCGGGCGCCTCGTGAGCGGCTGGGCACAGGGAGAGCCAGTAGCAGCTCTGCCCCATGTCTGTGAGTCTCTCCTCTAAGATTACATGAAAAAATAAAATCATGAGCTCTTTCCACCATGAGAACAGCAGAGCTCTCGACTCAACAGCTGTGAAAGCTAATCAGTGGGGTCCAGGATTGGAGTGTCGCTGTGTCCACTCAGAGGCTATGACAAGCTTGTGGGGAGCTGGGGGCAAGGTCAAGACCTCGGGACCCTCCCATGGCCAAGTCCCTCCTCTTCCAACTCCTCCCTTTAGGGACCAGCTTACCCCAGAGGGGTGTGGACTCCCATATCCCCATATTCCCCTCCATCCCAAGGGTCCCGCCTCTTGCAGACTATAGTCCCTGTTCAACTCACTTCCTATGGGTCAAGGACAGGGCTCCAGAGGGGGTAAGAAATAACGGGGCCCTTCCTCAGAGGCCCACGGTAACACCAGCTACTGGACTGATGGGTCCCACAGAGAGGCAGCATAGATTGTCCCCTGAACTGAGCTGAGAAAGAACCATCTCTGCAGGAGCTGGTTGGCACAGCCGGGATCCCGCAGCACAGTGGGCTCCGTCTCCTCTGAAGAGGAAAGGTCTTCACACACCACCTCAGCACTCAGCCTTCAGCATTCCCAGAGTCTCGCCCTGACTCCTGGACACCCACCCCAAGAGCTGCTGCTCTCACATCACCCTCCTACAAGGCCTTTCCTGACTCCCTGCTGCTTCTAACCCACTAAACTCTCCCTGCAGCAGCTAACCTGACTTCACAGCACAAAATATTAGAAAAAAAGACCAACAAAAGGACCCCAACCCAGGCAGAAGGAAAGAAATAGTAAAACTTAGAGAAGAAATCAATGAGCTGGAAACCCAAAAAACAATCCAAAGGATTAATGAAACCAAGAACTGGTTCTTTGAAAAAAATAAACAATATTGACAAACCACTGGCAAGACTTGTAAGGAAAGGAAAAGCAAGAACCAAATAAATAGAATCAGAAATGAAAAGGGAGGTATCATAACAGAAATCACAGAAATTCAAAAGATCATCAGAGATTACTTTGAGAGTCTGTATGCCATGAAACATGAAACTTGGAAGAAACGGATAAATTCCTGAAGTCCTATAACCTCCCTCAGTTGAAACAAGAAGACCTGCAATACCTGAGTAAGCTTTATAACCATTGAAGAAATTGAAACAGTAATTAAAAGTCTGCCCAAACACAAAAGTCCAGGTCCAGATGGATTCACTAGTGAATTCTTTCAAACCTTTAAGGAAGACCTACTGCCAGTCCTTTTCAACATCTTCCAGGAAATAGAAGAAACAGAAATTCTCCCAAGAGAACCCTAAACTCTCTACCACAAAGCTCCTAGAAACAATAGATACTATAGTAGAGTGGCAGGGTACACAATCAATACCCAAAAGTCAATGACTTTCAAAAAAAAAGTCAATGACTTTCCTATATAAAAAAGAAAAGGGAAGGCATATTAAGAAAACAATCCCACTCACAATAGTGCCACAGAAAATAAAATACCTAAGAATTAGTTTAGCTAAGAATGTAAAGAACCTGTACAGAGAAAACTACAAAATGCTGCTTCAAGAAATAAAAAGGACAAAAGGAAATTGAAACACATTCCCTGCTCATGGATTGGAAGAATTAATGTTGTCAAAATGGTAATACTCCCTTTACTTCTGAGCTTTATTCAGATTCAACGAGGTCTCATAAGGATACCCATGACATTCTTCAAAGAAGTTGACCAAACACTCCTGAAATTTGTATGGAATAATAATCCCTCATGGATAGCTAAAGTAATCATTTGTATCACTTGCCTTCCCATGTTCATTGATTTGCTCAAGCAGGCACCTGTAATATCTCCATATATTCTGTCACATGCTAGTGTAGCCCAAGGGCATCTGCTAGCACCAGGAATACAAAGAGCCTCAGATCATTCCTTCAGGTCATGGGAATGAGGTTGATACTGGTTTTTGGCATATCAAATATGACATGGGTAGCTTGCCAGACTCTGCCATGCGGGTGGTATACTCTCAGTAGTAGGCTCTCATCTCAGGCATTTACTGACAAAACACAATGGGGAGAGATTGGCTTTTCTCTTGTGTGGAGCTCTGACAAGCTATGGAGATTGGTTGTTGAAAATGGTGGCCCCTCATGGTTAGGGGTTCCTCTGGTTTTTTCGAGGCTAGACTATCAATGTGAAAGAATCTTGGAAGGACCTGGTCCTAACTTCCATTATTGTCTAAGACTGTACCTGGCATAGCTGTGGGTCTGTAGTGTCTCTCTTCCTGTGTCGCTGGCTCTGGTAGTTGGGAGCTCACAGCCACACCACTGACATGGAGGTGGAGGAATGGGAGTAGGAGCACAATCCCCTCTCCAATTCTGGCCATTGTGCCCCCCCCCCCACACATGTGGGCGAACCCTTGGAGCTATGTTGGACTCAGCCAGGTGCTGGCCGAGTCATTTACTGCCCTCCGGAACTCCATGAGCTGCTCCACATGGGGCCGAATAGCACAGCTGTGGGTCTGCAGTGTCTCTCTTTCAGTGTTGCTGGCTCTGGTAGCTGGGAACTCACAGCCATGCCCACCGAAATGTAGGTGGAGGAATGGGAGGAGTATCCCAATCCCCTCTCCAAGTCCTTCCAGCATGCCCCCTTATTGCTATGTTTGACTTGTCCAGGGGCTGAAGTAATCCTTGAGAAAAAAGAAGTGGGAGGGATCATCTTTTCCAACTTCAAACTGTACTACAAAGCAGTAGCAATTAAAATTAAAACAGCATGGAATTGGAATAAAGACAGACCTGTAGTTCTATGGATTAGAATTGAATGTCCTGACACACACAAATAAACGATCACTTAATCTTTGATAAAGGAGCAAAATATATTATACGGGTTCTAGCCCTGGCCCTCCACCCCAGCAGAGCCTCACAAGAAGCCAGATGACCCTCCACAACATGAGGGGCCACCATTTTCCACATCCAGACTGCCCTCTCGTCATAACTCCACCCAACAGAAGAGCTGATCACAGCAAGGCTCATTGAGACCCACTCTGCAGCAGTCTTTTTTCAAGTCCGGCCCAGTTATGCTGATCCAGAGACTCACACACATGGGGCAAAGCTGCTACCAGCTCTCCCTGTGCCCAGCCGATCTCAAGGCACCCGGGAGGGATGGCGGTTCTAGCCCTGGCCCGCCACCCCAGCAGAGCCTCACAAGAAGCCAGATGACCCTCCCACTCCATGAGGGGCCCCCATTTTCCACATCTGAACTCCCTTCTCGTCAGAACTCCACCCAGCAGAAGAGCTGATCACAGCCCAGCTCGCACGGCTGCTCACACGGTTCATCAATAAATGCTAGAGATCAGAGTGACTACAAGAGTATGCCACCCACACTGCAGAGCCAGGCAAGCTACCCGTGTCATATTTTATATGCCAAATACCAGTAACAATTATTGACCTCATTCCCATGACCCGATGGAATGGTTTGAGGCTCTTTATGTTCCTTGAGCAAGCATATGCCCTTGGGCTCTACTAGCATGAGACAGGTCATATGGAGATGTTACTGGTGCCCACTGAGCAAATCGATGATGAACAGGAAGACAGTGATACAGTGAAGCAAAATATATTAAATGGAGCAAAGAAAGCCTCTTCAACAAGTGGTACTGGGAAAACTAGGCAGCCACATGTAAAAACAAATGAACTTAAGGCCTCTTTCTAATGCCGTGCACAAAAGTCAGATGAAAATGGATTAAAGACCTAAACATCAGACCTGAATCTATAAGGTACATTGAAGAAAACAGGATTAATCCTCCGCGGCATTGAAGCTAACGGCATCGCCAAAAGACAAAACTCCACTGACAAAGCAAATGGAAACAAAGATAAACATATAGGACTATATAAAACTGAAAAGCTTCTGCACCTCAAGAGAAACGGTGACCAAGATACAAAGACAGTCCACATAATGAAAAAGAATGTTTACCCAATAACCATCTGATAAGTAGTTAATATCAAAGATATAAAAGGCCCTGGTAGAACTTTTCAAGAAAAAAAAATCTAACCCCATTAAGAAATGGGGAGAAAAAAACAGAGACTGGCACATATGCAAAAGAGCAAGAACAACAAGTGCTGGCATGGATATGGGGAAAAGGGGACACTCATCCATTGTTGGTGGGAATGCCATCTGGTACAGCCTTTCTGGAAAACAATATGGACATTCCTCCAAAGACTAGAAATTGAACTCCCATTTGACCCAGTCATACCACTCCTGGAATATACTCTTTGAAGCCAAAAATACGCAGCGGAAACACCATCCCTACTTTTATGTTCATAGCAGCATTATTCACAATAGCCAGAATCTGGAAACAATCAGAATGCCCGAGAATCGATGACTGGACAAAGAAGCTTTGGTGCATCTACACAATGGAATACTATGCAGCTGTTAGGAAAAATGAAGTTATAAAATTTGCATATAAATGGATGGACATGGAGAAGATTATGTTGAGTGAAATTAGCCAGAAGGAGAGAGAGACAGATACAGAATAACTGCATTTGTTTGCATGACATAAATATATATGTACAATTATGATACCAATATCCAAGGTCAAGTGAAACATGACCTTATAACAGGAGGTCTTGTCAAAGGTAGAAATTATCACAAACGTGTGGGAGTCAGAGGCTAGGTAAGACAGAAAATGGCACAGTGTGCTAACAATTGTCAAAAGTACTAATACCAACCTAGAACTGAGCATTAAATACAGGCAAAAAGATACACATGACAACCCTTTAATGTATGTTCTGTAATTCATAGTCTGGAAGGGAAGGAAAAGAGAGAGAGAAAGGGAAAGAAATAAAGAACCTGCCATGGAGGCGGGCTGGGGGAGGGGGAGGGAAACGGGTAGTTGGTGGTGGGAGATGGGCACTGGTGGAGGGATGAGTGCTGGAAAACTGTATGACCAAAACCCAAATATGAACTTTTTAATTGTATATCTTTGTAATTGTATATCTCACAGTGGTATAATAAAATACTTTAAAAAATGAAATGGGGAGAAAAATGAACAGAAATTTCCTCAAGGAAGAAATTGGAAAGGCCTAAAAAGCATATGAAAAAGTGCTCTTAATCACTAATCATCAGGGAGATGCAAATCAAAACAACAATGAGATATCATCTCATACCACAGAGACTGGCACACATCCAAATGAGCAAGAACAACCAGTGCTGGTGCGATGCGGGAAAAGAGAGTTTCATGCATTGTTGGTGTGACTGTGGACTGGTCCAGCCTTTTGGAAAACAATATGGACATTCTTCTAAATGTCCAAAAGCTACCATTTGACCTAGAATTACTACTACTGCGAATATACCCTGGAGACCCAAAACACACAGCAGAAATACCATCTGCACTTCCTATTCATCACAGCACTATTTACAATAGCCAGGATCTGGAAGCAACCTGAGTGCCCAAGAATGAAGACTGGATAAAGAAACCATGGTACATCTACATAATGGAATACTATGGAGCTGTCAGGAAAAATGAAGTTACGATTTTTGCCTACAAAATGATGGACATGGAGATTATCATGCCTAGTAAAATCAGTCAGAAGGAAAAGAACAGATAGAATGACTGCATTCATCTGTGGGATATAAATATATACCAGTATTCTACTAATTGTTGGAAATGTTAATACCAAACTAGAACTGAGCATTGAATGTAGGCAAAGGGATTTGCATGAAAACCCCTATATGTATGTACGCCAAGTCACCATGAGTAAGAGAAGGGAGAGAGAGAGACAGAGAGAGAGGGAGGAAAAGTGCCTGCTATCGAGGGAGGCTAGGGGAAGGGAGGTTGTGCCTCATGTGGTAGAGCACATGCTATGTGTGCCCAAGACCCTGAGTTCAAATACTGCACTGTATGCCCCCCAACACTGATGGTGTGTGGTCTTGGGCCCCCAACAATACAAACAATGACAAAACAGTGGGCTAGTCTGTATGATTTTCTTCCTGTTCATTTTCAGTTTGTATTAATTTCATTTACAAATATTGAATTCTTGAGATTTGGAAACCATAGGCAAATGGATGTTTGGTCAGAATTGCCTAAGACAAGTTGACTGTTAGGATCCAAAACTGTTTCGACTCACTTGAGAGACACTGACCCAAAGCAACCACATCTATTCAGTGACTGTTTCTAAAGTCCTTCAGCCTTCTGAGCTGCGTTGCTCCATCTCTTTCCATCACTTGATCACCTGACATCCCGTTATTCATCGATTTGCTCAAGCGGGCACCAGTAACATTTCCATTGGACCCTATCACATGCCAATGTAGCCCAATGGCATCTGGTTGCTTCCAGGAATACGAAGAGCCTAAAACCATTCGTTGAGGGTCTTGAAGAAGTCTGACCATCTTGTAGGTGGGCGGCCACGTGATCTTTTGACATCCCATGGGATCCAGTTGGTAATGGCTCTAGACCCAGCGGTCGTCTCCAAATCGCATTACACGTCCAGCCCATCTGATTTCCGATGCCTTGGCAAACGAGACAACGTCCCTGACTCTGGAACAGCGATGGAGGTCAGAGCTCGGATTCCTTCTTTCACTTGAATGAGGCGTGATATTCCAAGCATAGCTCTTTCGATTCCTCTTTGGGAGACCCGAGTAGCATTCTCATTCTGCTTTGATAGCGCCCAGGTCTCTGAGGCATATGTTAATGCAGGAAGAATGGTGGAGTTGGAGAGATGTGCCCGGAGCCGGAGGTTCTTTGTCTTTTTAGCTATTTCTTCAATGCTTTTGAAGGCATTCCATGCTCTCTTCCTCTTGTACAGCTCAGGTTCTAGGTTGTTCACCATATTGACTTCTCAACTTAGGTATACATACCTGCTGCATTCAGAGATGTTTGTTTCATTGAGAGTGAATGGGGCCTCTGGAACTAGTTCATTTTTCATGAACATAGTTTTGCTGAGAGTCAGCTGTAGACCTATCTTTCCACATTCTTGGTTAAAGTCAGCCAGCATTTGTGCCGCTTGGCTAATGTTTGGTGTTATTAGAACTATGTCATCAGCGAAGCGGAGGTGGTGTAGTGGCCGACCATCTATCTTCACTCCCATTCCTTCCCATTCTAATTGTCGCATGGTGTTCTCAAGGGTTGCGCTGAAGACTTTTGGTGAAATGGTATCACCCTGCCAAACCCCTCATTTGACATCGATGACACTTCTTTGTAGAATGGTGAGATCCTGGTGGTGAAATCAAAATACAGCTCATGAAGGATCTTGATGTATTGTTTGTACGCCCCTGTTTGGCTAGGGGCTTCGATGACTGCTTCAGTCTCCACAGAATCAAAGGCTTTCTTTAAATCAATGAACGTGAGACAGAGTGGCATCTTGAACTCCCTACAAATCTCAATGAGCTTGGTTACTGTGTGGATATGAATACCATATCCATATCTATTTCCATATAGCCAGGAAAACCCAGTGAGGATTACAGAACTCTGCAGAGTGGGCTGGAAGTAAAAAGAACATCTTAAACCGAGAGGGAAGGGACACGAAACAGATTTTTGTTCTTTTGTTTTCATTAGAATAGCTGATTTTTGATTATCACAGTTCTTTACCTGACACTCCTACATGTGCTGAAACCATCTTGTAAATTTAACAAAGCTCCAACATGACAAGACCTTGTTTAATTTTAGTCTGCATCTGCAAAATTAAAAATGATTTAATCAAGAAGGCAAGGCATATGGAGCAGAGAAGTAGAAAAGATGTTTTGTCTCACTGAATTAATGCATTTGACTAATATTTTTTGTTTGTTTTTTATTTTGACTATACCCTGTGGTACTCAAAAGCTCCTGGACCAATGCTTTGAGGACCATGTGGTGCTGGGGACTGCACCCTTGCCTCCGGCTCCCCAGCCCCTAACTGGACTGAATCATCATGAAAGGAAGGAACTTGTATTTGATTTATAGTCGCAGACAGGCCATCTATCATTAAGCGAATGAATTAAAAAAATAAATGAATGATTCCATCTCTTCTCTCCTCAAAAGGATTATAGAATTCTCAAAGGTAGGGATTGTAACTTTATTTCTTCTTCATTTACAAAACACTAAAGAGTTGAGGAATCAGGAATCCATCAATAGTTTACCCTCAGTACTCCACAATGAAAAAGAACAATCTATTTGAGTGCCACAAGACAACCTGAAGTTGAGTGATCCCAGCAGGGAAAGAACTCTGCAGTTTCTCTCCTCTCTCCTGTGAAAATATCTATTAAAGGCAAAACTGTCCATTGACAGTCAAAGAAGTATATCATTACTGTCCACAGTATACCATATTAGGAGGTTAAGCCAGGCACAATTAACACAGTTAGGGTCAAGTGGCAGCCAGACTCTGACTCATCCCAGTGTTTCCACTTGCCTCTGCTTAGCATATATTTGAGTGGGTTTCCTGTCATTGCATTATTTTATCCAAATATAAACGCTTGGGTGATGGAATAGCAGCTACTTTATCTTAGACTGTCTTCTGAGTCTAGTATCTATCATGAGACTCCTGATTCATTTTATTTCAGTACTTATTGACTGTTATCAGACTAGACCCTGAATTATGCAAGTTTCCAACTCCTTGCTTTTGTCATACTTTATTTTAATATCTAGATCTAGTATAAACTGTTGCTTAGCTCAGTTGGCTGCTAGGTTGGCTCTAACAGGCATATCTGTTTCAGACCTCATTCTCACCTTTTTCTGGCCATCTCTCTAACCTCCTCCTGACAGCTGTGGTTGTCCCTTCCCATCCATTAGCTTCCCACAATCACCTCTCACTCATAGCCACAGTCACAAGCATTAGATTCTACAGAAAAATTACCTGACTTTTCTAAAACTGAAAGTCCTTGAATTACTGTAGAAACAGCTCACACACATCAACAAAATTTATGCAATACAGAAAGTGACCAATTTGAATGTAAAGCTTCCTATAACCTGATGCTTATTAAACAACAACCAGTACCATAGTGCTGTGTGTTCTTGTGTCTTCTCAAGTCAATACCTTTGTTATGGCAGAATTTTGCTTCATCCGGGGAAACTGGAGCCTACCCTGACCAGTTTCATCACTGTTTCTAGGCCCAGCAGACACGTGCGATGCTATGGACTTGCCGGCCAGGCTTGGAGTGGGGATTGAGGCCCCACCTCTCATCCCCCCACCTCAATAACCCAGTGGGTAAAGCCACCACCCACCATGTTAACATTACAACCCAGTTTAGGGTCAGGTTCTTGCTAGGACCCTTCCCGTATAAATGTTGCAATGATCAATGTGGTTGCAACCAGCTGTGGGAGCTCCATAGGGAGTGGGTGGGTGGTGGTGGCCTTTTGGTGACTCTAGGGGCACACTGATGGTGGGACTGGTTGTGAATAATGAATGCTTGCGACAACTGTACTGTGAGGAAATTTGTAAATCACGGTGTTTTAATAAAGGGAAAAGTAAAGTAAATAAAGTAATGGAAATCTGAAAAAAAAATTTGTTTCATCTGTGTTGTCAGTTTGGATTGAGCATCACAAGACCAAGAGACCATAGTGTTATGCGCACATGATATAGTCAACGAAAAGCTTTTTGGTACGAATAAAAGAGTAAAGCAACTGCCAAGAACAGAAGTATGAAGGATCTGCTGCAATTCCACACCTGTTTTGCCCCTGGTTGAATGCTTTAACTTCAATAACATCTTCATTTATAATGTTTACAGATGACACACAAAGAATAGAAAAATTGAGATAAAATGGTTTGATATAATGTCAAAGTCAAGTTTTATGTTTTTTCCAATCAACTTTTTCTACCTACGAGCTTCCTTCATAAAAATGCAGATTTGATTCTTTCTATAAACCACTTTAATCAAAGGCCTTGGGTTTATTTTTGTTTTTTTGCTCAGGGGACCATATGTGGTGCAAAGGTCATATGTGGGACCAAGTGCAACAAGGGATCAAATCCCAACAAATCATGTACAAGGTAAGAGCCTCTTCCACTATACTATATTTATGACCATTGATTGACCTTGGTTTTTACTTTTGGCAGGAGTGGAGCTGAGCAGGGGAGGCACAGGAAGCAGTGGTCAAGGCTTACTGTTGACTGAGGGCTCAGTGATCACTCCTGGTGGGCTTGGTGGGGCCATATGTGGTGCTAGTGATCAAAATCGGGTCATATGTATGCAAAGCAAATGCCTCACTCACTGTACTGTCACTCTTACCCTCCAGCCTTGGTATTTCTAAAGTTAAGTGCCACATGTGTCTTAAGCTGGGTACAGCTATAGATATACCTTAAGACAGTCTTTATAATACAAACAAGGATCATTAATATATTTAAGAGAATCTCTCTAGCCAGGAGCCTGGATTTTACAAGCCAGGTTAAATTTTATGCCTATATATTAAAGTCAGATATAACCAAATGGCTTTGTTTTTACCTCTATCAATACAACTTAAACTTAACTTAAAATCTTGCTAAATTAACATTAATTTTTAGTTCCTGGAGCAAGCAGATGCCTTTGGGTTCTACTAGCATGAGACAGGACATATGGAGATATTACTGGTGCCCGCTCTATCAAATAGATGATTAACAGGAAGATAGTGATAGTGAATTTTTAGTATGGAATTGAAGGACCAAAAGAAGCTCAAAGGGTGAGTGCATGCTTTGAGAACAGGGTAACATATGGTCCCCCAAGCACCACTGGGGATGATTTCCAAGCACCAAACCATAAGTATCTTCTGCGACATGAGTGTGGTTCTCCAAATATAAACAAAAAAGAAGTAAAAATGTTATTAACAGCTATAGGTGTAACTCTTTCTTGCTGAGAACCAAAGAAAAGCATTCATGTACAACTACACATTGAGGGATGTATGTGGACATACACTACATACATTTGTATGTGCTATGTAAGATTCAAGAAAAGAAATGCCCACTGCATTTGAAATTAAGGTGTATTAAAATGTTTTTAGTGAAATCAATTTGCCAGCCCATTCCTTTCAGGAAATCACTGAAGGATTTAAAAATAAAAGCCAAAAAGTTTTACCATTTTTTTTTGCATTTTTCTTTCAGAAGCTAAATTTGCATTAACTTTCTGCCATATGTTCAGGTAACTCAGTGGTACCTCATGCAGCTTTATCATTGAATTCCCAAACCTTAATGAATAAACTAATTACAGTCTGAAATGAACTCTTGCAGACTCTCTAAGTCCTGTTAGAGATCAAGAAGAGAAGTTTATTCCCACAACTATATGCTAATTTGCATTGGCTATAAAAAGTATATGAGGACATGACTTCCTTCCCAGCTGGGTGGCTACAGCCAGTCATTCTGATATTTAGTCACTGGTATTCAATTCTTCACAGTTCACATTTGCAGCAATAAGTCTGTCGCTACCTCAATAATTCACAAGGACAAATGCAACTAGGATACAACTGACTTGGCTGAACTGGATGGCAGGGCTGCTGTAAAGGCTGGTTTCACTGCACTAAATATTACAGTCAAACATGATTATTTATCTGGGTCTTGACATTCTATTTGCTTACAAAAGATTCCAAAAAAAACCCCACAAAACTTCAAAGTTCTGATCATTTAAAGCATTTTAAATCCATAAATGTAACTATCACACACAAATAGAGTTGAATAGGCAGCAAAATTTTCCTTCATTCTCTGAACTCACCAGGATCCAAGAGGAAACACACTGGGCCTGTTAGGAGCCTGGGTTTGATTCTGATTATGTGGCTCTCAGATCACTAAGTTGTCTCTTACTCATCAGCAGCAAAACACAGAATTTTATTTTTTATTGGTATCATGATATATACATATATACTTATGTCATGCAAATAAATGCAGTCATTCTATATCTGTTTCTCTCCTTCTGGCTAATTTCACTTAACATGATCCTCTCCATGTCCATCCATTTATAGGAAAATTTCATAACTTCATTTTTCCGAACAGCTGCATAGTATTCCATTGTGTAGATGCAAAGCTTCTTTATCCAGTCATCAATTCTAGGGCACTCTGGTTGTTTCCAGATTCTGGCTATTGTGAATAATGCTGCTATGAACATAAAAGTAGGGATGGTGTTTCAGCTGTGTATTTTTGGCCTCCCAGAGTAGATTCCCAGGAGTGGTATGGCTGGGTCAAATGGGAGTTCAATTTCTAGTCTTTCAACTAGAAATGTCCATATTGTTTGGAGGAATGTCCATATTGTTTTCCAGAAAGGCTGTATCAGCAGACATTCCCACCAACAGTGGATGAGTGTCCCCCTTTTCCCCACACCCACGCCAGCACTTGTTGCTCTTGCTCTTTTGGATATGTGCCAGTCTCTGTGGTGTAAAGTGATATCTCATTGTTGTTTTATTTGCCTCTCTCTGATGATTAGTGATGATGAGCCTTTATTCATATGCCTTTTGGCCATTCAAATTTCTTCCTTGTTGAAGTTTCAAAAGACAGAATTTTAAAAGACTAGCTGCAGTGTGCCAAGGGCTCTTTGGTTTTGTTCTCCCTCAACATCTTTGTCAATTTTCTCATCAGAGTTGCTAGAATTCCAGACAGAATCCCCATCATTGACGTCAAAGTCATGGGCTAGAGAGATACAGTCTCAAGGGGAGGGCACTTGCCTTACACAAGGCTGACCTAGGTTCCATCCCCAGCAACCCATATAGTATTCCTCCCCCACCCCAGGTTCCCAGGTAGGAATGAGTGAGTGCGGAGCAAGGAGTAAGCTCTGGGCACTAGGGGGCCAAAATAAAACAAACAAAAAATATGAAAACTAAGATGTGTATTTTCCTCCCAGTTTTGTGAATACTAGTTCTGAAACTCTGATTCAAACAAACTCTAGTTCCTTTTTCACCAAATAGGGTGTAGTTCTACTCCACTAAGGAGTGGGTAGTAAACTCCAGTGATGCCTACATACATTTAAGATGTCAGCAAACTAGTACCTGGGACCAGAGAGAAGGACAGTGGGTAAGGCACTTTCCCTGTATGCACCAGAGACTCAAGTTCAGTCCCTAGAAATCCGTAGAATCCCCTGAGTACCACCAAGAGTGATATCCTTGAGCACAGAGCCAGGAGCAAGCCCTGGGCCTGACAAGGTGTGCCCAAACATTTAAAAAAATAATAATTTTGAAAAGATTAATCACACTTGACCCTCCCTACCCAGATGAGGTTCTTGTTTGTTATTCTAGTAACAATGTACTCATATCACAATGCACTCATATCCCAATGCACCCTTTTTGCAGAACATTAGAACATCATCATCATCTAATCAAACCTTCGTTCAGATTTCCTTTTGCAAGCTAACACATGTTTCACATCTCACAGAAGTAAGAAATTGTAAGGGAACTGCGGAACTCACCAAGGTGACACAGGAGAAACTGAATTAAAGCCATTTTCATCAAAATTACCCTCACATTTTATCTTTGAAAAGCAAAGTTGTGGGGCCAGAGTGATAGTGCAGAGGGTGGGGCACTTGTCTTGGACATGGAAAATCTAGGCTCAATCCCTGGCACCCCAGGTGGTCTCATGACCCCTGAGCACAGAGCCAGAAGTAAACCCTGAGTACTGCCAGATGTGGCCTAAAAACAAACCAACAAAGAAGGGAACCGGACAAAGTATCCTAATTGTGGCATCATATTCCCTCAGATCCAAGGAATCTTCAAGGGAATTATTCTCTTATCTATGTTTATATCTTAAAGCCAGTAAATGTCCCCTCATGATTTAGGATAACCTTCTTTCTCTTCCCAAAGGGTACAAATATCAGTATAGCTTTGTGTAATACAAATGACAGGCAGAAGCTCCATCTCCATCAGGAAGTTGGCAGCTTCCTTTCCTTCTTTAAGTGAAAACATCATCTCTTTCCATCCTAAATCCTGCTCAGTGGCAAAGGTCCACAGTTAGTCAGGGGTCCAGTATGAGACAGTCTAATCATTACTGGGCCATTAGGAAACTGGGCTTAAGGCTTAGGAAAACAAGCAAGGTATTTGTCTTCAACCACTTGGCCATGAACTGGTGCCAGTCCACACATGCAGAAAGGTTGGGAACAACTATTCAATTGCCTTTGTTATAATTGCTAGGGATACAGGCCAGGAAAGTCTGCACAAAGACTGCTGCAAGGGACAGAATCATACAGTGTGATTGGTCAGACAGGGAAAGAGACCCCTGAGCACAGCCAGGGGTCACTCCCTGAGCACAGAGCCAGGAATATCTCCTGAGCACAGAGCCAGGAATATCTCCTGAGCAGAGAGCCAGGAATATCTCCTGAGCACCACTATTTGGAAAAGAAACCCAGAGTCCCCTGAGCAAGAAAAACAATACTTCAGTGGTTCCCAATTATAGAGAATAGTCCTCTAAATGTTGCTGTGACAGTCATATTCACACTCCACTCTTCAATTCTTGTCAACCCCTATGAAGCCAAGCTCAAATACTTTGTTTTTTTTCTTTCAAAACAATCTGACCATTCACTTCATATACCCTTGCCTTTTATTTTATTCCTATCCACTTTCTTTTTCTGATGAGCTCTGAGTTATCCCCAATTCAGTTGTGCCTTACTCTGTGATATTTCACCCTAATATTTTTCTTTCTATATTGTTTTTAATTGAATCACCATAAATTACAAATTTATCAAGACATTTATGACTGTCAGACATACATTGTTCCAACACCAGCCCCTCCACCAGTGCCCACTACCCTCCACCACATCCCTAGTTTCCCTCCGCCCCCCAACCTGTCTCTGTGGCAAGTGCTTTTCCTCTGCACCATTGTTCCAGTGTTTCCTTCCCTAACTTACTCCCTCAACCCTGCCTCACTGCCAAGCTTCCAACTGAAGACCAGTTCTCCTGCTCTTCATCTCTATTACCACTGGCATTTGGTATTCCCCTGTGAGGTTTCTCTATGGCCCACATATGAGAAATATTCTGAGTCTGTGCCTCTCCTTCTGGCTGATTTCACTCAACGTAACACTCTCTAGATCCATTCACATTGCAGCAAATTGCATGTCTTCATCTTTTCTTACAACTGAGCAGCATTCCAACATCCAAATCTTTGAGGATTTAACTGCTCTTCGCCCTGCAAAGCTATGATTGTATTGTAATAAGAATGGCAGTTCATAGGTCCTCTCTGCTCTCTCATGGTGAACTTTTAAGGCAGAATCACTCTCATTATACTTTGACACAATGTGCAGCACAGAGTAAATAAAAGCACTCTCTTGCTAACATGCACATTCCCTCAATCACAGACAGTAAGTCCTATGTCTAGGAAGAACAATCTTCTTAAACAACCAACCCTTAGTAAATATGGAGGGAAGTAAGCGCAGATGTGCAGAATCAACAGGGGTCAGTTCAGCAGAGTCAACAGGAATAGCAAGCATGTATGCTCTGAAACTAGAAAACTTGGACTTGTCTGATAAAATAATCATTTAAAATGGAATACCAAGTAAATGATGAATAATATTTTGGTGTGAGTATGCCCCCAAATTTTAAAAGAATGGATATCATGCATTATGTATATTTGTGGTTCTCCCAACTCTGGCGATTCTCCCTAACTCCAAACTTTTGTAACTTCTTTACTGTGTAACCTCAAACAAGTGTATTAGCCTCTCTGGTTAATTTGGTTTCTTATTTTTTAAGTGAGAATGAAGGGTAGTTCATAGAATTATTGTGAATACTCACTTCATAAATATTTAAAGCATGTAGAACATTGTCATATTTATATTAACTACAATTGCTACATAATGGTTAGTAGTTGTTAATATCAATAGTAATCTTTATCTTGATCGCCTCATTAATACAAATTTTAAGCTCATCTTAATAATTAATAATTTTACTAAATGTTAGAAATATTTTTCTTCTAAATTTATATGCATTTGGATGTAGGCCATATACATGATAACATAATATACATAATATACATGGATGTAGGGATATACATGATAACCCTTAAATGTATGTAGGGCAGGAGCTGGAGTGATAGTATAATGGTAGGGCCTTTGCCTAGCATGTGGCCGACAGGAGTTTGATCCTCAGCATCCCATATGGTCCTCGAGCACTGCCAGGAGTAATTCCTGAGTGCAGAGCCAGGAATAACCCCTGAGCATCACAGGGTATGACCCAAAAATGATAAAAACTATGTAGGGCAAGCCACAATGCGTAAAGGGGAGAGATAGAGAGAGAGAGAGGGAAAGAGAGAGAGGAAGTGTCAGCCATAGAGGCAGGCTGTGAGGCAGTGGAGAGGTGGGCAAGAGAGAAACGGGACATTGGTGGTGGGAAATGTGCACTGGTGAGGAGATGAGTATTGAAACGTTGTATGACTGTTCAATCATGAACAACTTTGTAACTGTGTCTCATCATGACGCCAATGAAAAATAAAAAAGACATCTTTCTTATTGATTATTACCAAAAAATACATATAGACTCATACTGTATCTTTCTTTCATCACCAAAATTTTATTATCACCAAATGCTCTGAATCTTGAAAATAAATGCATAGTGATAATCATTACACAAATTACTTTAATTTTATTATACGCCATAAAAATGATGTTGCACATCACAATGTAAAATTTGTACAGACTTTGTCAATATGCCTCTTACAGGTAAATAATAAAGATTTAAATATGTTCTGAGGCCAGAGCAATAGTAGAGTGCATAGGGTGCTTGCATTGCATGCAGCTGACTTGGTCCATTTTTTTTTACCCTGCTGAGTTCTAATTTAATATTTTTATTATACCACTCTGAGATATACAATTACCAAGATGTTCATGTTTGGGTTTCGGTCATACAGTGTTCCAGCACCCATCCCTCCACCAGTGCCCATTTCCCACCACCAGTGTCCCCAATTCCCTCTCCCTCCCCTAGCCTGCCTCTGTAGCAGGTTCTTTATCTCTTCTCTCTCTCTCTTTCTTTCTCTCTCTCTCTTGTTCTCTCTTCCTTCTCTTATACACTGTGGATTGCAATACATACATTTAGAGGTTATCATGTGTATCTTTTTGCTTGTATTTAATGCTCAGTTTTAGGGACTTGGGTTCATTCTTGGTGCAGCATATGGCCCCCTAAGCCTTCCAGGAGTGATGCCGGAGCAGTGTGTCAGGAGTAAGCCCTGAGCTCTGCTGGGTATGGACAAAATATCGTTTCTATTAAAAAAATTTTAAAGAAGTCATTTTTAGTGGTTATGGAAAGAGAAAAGAAAATGCTAGTGACACACACCACACACAAAGTATTTTTTCTCCCAAATGCTCTTACAATGTTTGCAACACAATTCTATTTTTCAAACCTCTGAAGCAACTCAAAAACCTAACTGGTTAGTAACTCAACGCTACAGAAAAAATCTATACCACAGTATTTCAACTCTATACCTGATAATTTCACAGGGATTTTAAAAAGTAGAAAGTATTCTAATGTGAGATTATGACAATGTCATTTACAATGATGAAACAAAAAAATTCACATTTTCACTATTTGCAAATTTATCGGTTCTATTACAGCAACCTGCTAGACTTATTATTCTGAACTTAAAGACTCTCCCTCACAATGATTACTCAATCTTATAAAGGATTATTAGCCAGGTGTAATACTGTACGGATTCTGAGGGTATGCGCAAACTTCTCTATCTCCCCTGCCATTTCGTCTGCTGTTTCATCATCTCTTATCCAGTCACACATTGTCCAAGCCCCCTTAACTAAAAAGCAAAGTGAAAAGAGAATTATGTCAAAGAAATGTCTCCACAAACTCATATAAATATGCTCTGGTGGGAAATCCTATCTCATTTTTATTAAAAATATTCACATACATGCACATGTGCGTGCACACTCACACATTCACACATAGTGACACATGCACACAGACACACACACATACACACACAGACACACACACACTGACATGTCTGAAGCAATAAAGGGCCTGCAGAGAAGGAAGATGAAATATGCTTGCTGAGCAATCATTACCAAACAGGGGGAATCTGAAATCAACAAAGGACCAGTAAAGGGAAATTTATAAGTTAATATTGGTCATGCCTGCAAATTACTACAGCGAGACCCCTGACCAAACCCAGAATATCAATTAAATGGATTTGGTGAGCTATTTACATATCCCTTGGAGTCACTGAAATGCTCTGAATCTAAATTTGCTGGTTTTCCCAATTAAGTGCAGTGGAAGTGATATCTATCACAGTGCAGATGAAGCAAATTTCACTACAGAATGGGGGTTTCCTGCGGAATCTTTATTGCGTTTATTTACTCACTTGGAATTCAGGATGGAAATGTATTGTCTATATCTAATGACTAATCAAATTTTTTTCATTACTCAAAAACAGCAAGACTCAAATGCCTAAGAACCCCAGCTCCACCCCCCAAAAAAAATTCCATTGGCACCCTTTGGGAGTTTTTAGTAAAGCATGTATTTCTAGCTGTTAGCCAAAATAACCCCATCTAAGTGACAATTTACACATATGCCACATCTTTTCATCTCCCTTGTTTGCATGAAAAAGGGCAAAGCCATCGGGCTGTCATGCCTAGCCAGAGCAAGGGAGAGTCATCATTTCACACTTGAGAAGTGGAACTCACACAGCAAATGAGGCTAATCACTCAGCAAGTACAAGGAAAAGGGATTATGAGATCATCATTTTCTCACCAATTGAGAAGCACTTGTGCATAAGCACAGAAATTAATAGGAAAAATTCAGAATATTTACCAAGAAATAACAGCAGCCAATAAAATCATCTCTAGGAAATGACTTTCTATTTCAAGCAAAACACAGCGCTTTCAGTGAGACAAAGGATAAGACATAAAGAGAGCAAATCCTCTGACCTCCGCTGCTTTTTTCTCCAAACATGACTGCTGATACAGAAGGCCCCGCGTGGCCTTGCAGATGCCACTTACCTTGTGTCCAAAGGACTAGCTGTTTGCTAGCAAACAGGAAATAATTCTGCTTGCATTTACTTGGCTGCAAATTAGATGGTATATTTCTAAACAGGTTAGTAAAAGTGTTGTAAAGACTGGAGGCTAACTGAAGAGCATGCACTGGTGTGCACCGGCTTTCTAAAACCCTATCAAAATCCTGCTTAATTTTTCCACAGGAGCATCTCCTAAACAAAAGGTTATTTAGGGAGGCAGCCTGTTACTGACAGGGGGAGCGGATTGGCCATAGTCAGCAGTGCTTAGGGTGGTCCAGCTCTGCCTCAAAGCCGGGAACCACATATGGTTTCAGGGATTGCAAACTGAGGTTGGATGCATACAAAGCTAGCACCTTATCCCCTGTACTATCCTTCTGGCCCCATATTTAATGATGTAAAAACAACAGATTCTTAGCTTTTATGCATGCAGGAAATCCTAGGCAGAATCAATTCTGTAATGAAGGAAATGTACCATGTGTTTCTGGAAAATTCTATTTAATCTCAAATTAAATAGGAAGAGGGGGCTCAGAGAGATTACAATAGATAGATATCTTGCCTTGTTTGTGGCCAACCCAGGTGCCCAACATCCCATATGGTCCCTCAGGCACCACCATAAGTAAGCTCAGAGCCTAAAGTAAGCCCTGAGAATCACCAGGTGTGGGACAAACAAAACAAAACAAAGCAATACAAAAAAAATTTAAATAGGAAATAAGAATTGAGCCTGTTAAATAAGAGTGGGTGAACATTTGGTTTAGTCAAACAACTTGATTGGTGTGGACATGCAAATGGTTTCTGGGTAGAGAGGATTTCCCAACAGAGGTTCAAGGGAGTCTTTAAAATAAAAATAAAGAGTTAAAAGAATTTGGAGTGCCTGAGAGCGAGCCTGGAAAGACAACTGAGTCAAAAGAGACAGAAGAATCGGCAATGTGAGAAATTAGGATGGATTCTGGTGTGGTCTGACCTACAGAGAGCATACCCTAGGGGGTCGTGGCCACAAACTCCTTTCAGAACAGGAATAAGCAATACCCGACTATGATTTGTGGTCTCTAAGGTATGATCTAGCAATACGGCTCCTTGTCTTTGACCCCCTTCCTCTAACCAGGATTTATTTCTCAACTGAAAGTTCTATGATTCCTTGGGGGGGTTTAACCAGGACAGTCCAAGGGGCCACAGGCAAAAATCACATACATGTGGGAGGGTAGAGGCATGAGGCTAGAGAGCTAGGCAGAGGGACAAGAGGGTCACCAGAAGGAACCAGTCAGAAGAGAATCAGGACCAGAGAAAGGTGGAGAAACACTCTAAGATTGATGAATAGAACCAACAATATCCTTGTTCCTGGGAGATATAAGAGCACTGCTAAACTGAAAGAGATGAAGGATCATTAGGAAATAAGAGCAGGAGAAAAAATAACTTTATCCCTTTCCCTCTCTCTCCCCTCTCCCTCTTCCCCTTCCTCCCCCCTGCTCTCCCTCATCCTCCCTAGTTAATTAACCTGAATGCCCTGGACCCTAAGGTACTCATCAGTCGTCAGCACAGGACTTTTTAAATACAGGGACATAGACAAAGAGATAGAGAAGTAAAATGCTCCTGCAATAGAGGCAGGCAGGGTTTGGGTGGGCGTGTTTGGGAATTGGGTGGTGGGAATTGGCACTGGTGGAGGGATGGGTTCTGGAACACTGTATTGTAGAGACCCAATTATGAACATCCTTGTAATTCTATATCTCACATGGTATAATAAAAATTAAAACTAAATGAAAAAGAGAGAGGGAGACAGAGAGAAAAAGAGAGAGAGAGAGAGAGAGAGAGAGAGAGAAGGGAGGAAAAGAAAAATGCCTGCTATAGAGCTGGGATGGAGGGAATGTGGGGACATTGGTGGTGGGAATGGAGCACTGGTGAAGGGATGGGTGCTGGAACATTGTATGACTGAGACCCAATTATGAACATCTTTGTAATTGTATATCTCACAGTGGTATAATAAAATTAAAAAAAAACACTCCTTAGAAAATATCATCATATAGAGAGAAAGGGAAAGAAATAGAGAACCTGCCATGGAGGCGGGCTGGGGGAGGGGGAGGGAACCGGGGACATTGGTGGTGGGAGATGGGCACTGGTGGAGGGATGGGTGCTGGAACACTGTGTGACTGAAACCCAAACATGAACATCTTTGTAATTGTATATCTCACGGTGGTATAATAAAATACTTTTAAAAAAAGAAAATATCATCATAATCAGTAGCGAGATGGTGTTTCTGATACCCCAACAAAAAACTGACTGAACCCAAATCTAATTGAAAGAGCTGTGACCATGTTCATCTCTCCAGAGTTTTCTGATCAGGAGAGAGCTGGTGTAAGGTATGATGGACTCAGGGCACAGGTCATCTCAGGGAGCCCAGGAAGTGGAGTGCAAAAGCAGCAGCTGTCACCCTCAAAGAGCTGTCCATAACTCAGTCTATATCTTCCCCTCAAACTCGCCCCTTCATGCCGGTTATGTTCCTCGTGGGTTAAAAGAACAAAAGGTAGCTCCCTAATTTATGTCACTTATAATCGAGAAATAAAATGGAGGAAACCTAGCTCCATTAATTTCTGTATGCTGATATTATTTCCAGAACAGCGAGCTCATTTGACTTTCTTCCCATGGAAATTAATTGAAAGTAATATTCGATGACATAATCCAAGACCCCAAACAAAGGCTGAGTTTAATGCCGTTTTCCTTATGAGCAGGAAAAACTACCAAATGACTCAGGATACTCAGGCATGGTGTCCAAAATGATAAAGGAAAATGTGTAAAGGACAAGAATTGTTCTAAGTGGCTGAACAATTCCAGAAATCCTTGGCGTGACAGTCTGCTGGAGTCTCCGTTTAGAAAGGTTGCTAAAGGATGCTGGATGTGAACGGGCAATTTTTAACTTAAAAAAATCCATCAAGCTTGCAGCAAAGTAACTTCTAGACCTTGAGCAACACAACATGACAATTTTATTGGCTGACCTTTCAAAACAGAGAAGATCTAATTAGACACTCTGATGGGTAGTTTCTGAATTGTGATGAGCAAGCAGGGGTCCTAATCCTCCCACAATGGCAGCTAAACATGTGGGAGCAATATTGCTAATTAAAATGCAGCATTCCAGTCTGAACACAGAGTTCTCCACACTCATCTCCATGGGCTGTGCCTGCTGCTTCTGTGACCTCTCCCCAACACGCTCCTGACTCTTTTGCACCAGAACGATTCCCCTTTTTTACAATTTTCAATGTATTTCTACAGCAGATGCCATGTATTTACTTGGAAGCCTGGAGACTGACTCTCTTCAGGTGGGTAATCATTTGAATGAGAAAAGTCAAGAAATCCCCATAATCCCACCTCACCTCCTGCACAAAACAAATTCTATATGGATTCAAGATTTAAAGCCTTAAAAAAACCTGCAAATAGTAGGCCCTGGCAGAGCATGTTTGCCACTGCATTCATAAAAGCAAGTTGTTGGGGGAAAAAAAGAATAAAACCTCACTAAGCCTCATTCAGTAAGGGAATAAGCAAACTGAAATGGGTTTAATCGTGCAACAGAATAACATACAGATTCTAAAATAGCTTCTTAAGTTCCAGAGGATGGTAAGAGGCTCGACCAGCCCTTGGTCATGTCCTACATAGCTCCTAAGGGCTTGCTCAGCATGCAGGCACCCATGCTGGCCGGACTTGGAGCAGGGATTTGGGCCCCTCCATCCATTCCTCAGACTCCATGTCGGTAGGCGTGGCCCTGAGCTCCTGGCCACCACAGCCAACTGCCAGAAGACAGACACTCCAGACCCACAGCTGCACTGTGTGTGTCCGCAGAGTGACCACATGACAATCTTAGACTATAACGGATTTTAGCACCAGGTCCTTCCCATGATCTTTCACATTTATACACTGTACTGATTATTCTAGTTGCAACGAACTGGAGAGGTTATGGGGAATGAGGAACTATGATATACACTACAACTCACTCATTGAATATGCACATAGAGGCATCATACATCATTAATATCTATAGGGGAAGCCACAAGTGCAAGAGAGAAGAGAGAGAAATACAGGGACAGAGACAAAGAGAGAGAAAGAGAGATAAAATGTGCCTGCAATAGGGGCATGCAGTGTTTGGGTGAGGGGTGTGTGTGAGATATGGGTGGTGGGAATTTGGCACTAGTAGAGGAGTGGGTGCTGGAACACTGTATGGCAGAGATCCAATTATGAACATCCTTGTAATTGTATATCTTACATGGTATAAAATTTTTAAAAAATAAATAAATTAATTATTTATTCTTTAAAATAAAAATAAATAAATAAATAAATAAGCTGTGTTAAGAGCAAAGTTCATAGCTTTGCAAGCATTCATAAGAAAGGGCCCACATAAATAATCTGACCTCACAGCTGAAAATATTAGAAAAGGACCAACCAAAGAAGCCCAACCCAGGCAGAAGGAAGGAAATAATAAAACTTAGGGAGGAAATCAACGAGCTAGAAACCAAAAACTACAATACGAAAGATTAATGAAACCAAGAGCTGGTTCTTTGAAAAATTAAACAAGATCGACAAGCCACTGGCAAGACTTGTAAGGACAGGGAAAGAGAGAACCCAAATAAACAGAATCAGAAATGAAAATGGTGACATCACAACAGAAAAGACAGATATCCAAAAAGATCATCAAAGAGTTACTTTGAGAACCTGTATGCCACAAAACATGAGAACCTAGAAGAAATGGATAAATTCCTGAAGTCCTATAACCACCCACGGCTGAAACAAGAAGATCTCCAATACCTAAATAAGCCTATCACCATTGAGAAATTGAAACAGTAATTAAAAGTCTGACCAAACACAAAAGCCCAGGTCCAGATGGGTTCACTAGCCAAATTCTACCAAACCTTTAAGGAGCACCTACTGCCTGTCCTGCTCAAGCTCTTCCAGGAAATAGAAGAAAAGAGAAACACTCCCAAACAGCTTCTACGAGGCACACATCACCCTGATACCCAAAGCAGGGAGAGAAACACAAAGAAGGGGAAAATTACAGACCAATCTCCTTGATAAACACAGATGCTAAGATCTTCAACAAAATACTAGCAAACAGAATCCAAAGACTCATCAAAAAGATCATACATCATGACCAAGTAGGATTCATCCTTGGAATGCAAGGATGGTTCAACATTCGCAAATCTATCAACATAATACATGATATCAATAAGAGAAAAAATAAAAACCATATGGTCTTATCGGATAGATGCAGGAAAAGATTTGACAAGATCCAGCACCCATTCATGATTAAAACCCTCCGGAAAATGGGAATTGAAGGAAGCTTCCTCAAGATAGTCAAAGCCATCTACCAAAAGCCCACAGCAAGTATCATTCTCAATGGGGAAAAATTGAAAGCCTTCCCCTTAAGATCAGGAACATGACAAGGTTGCCCTCTCTTACCTCTTTTATTCAATATAGTACTGGAAGTACTCGCCATAGCAATCAGAGAAGAAAAGGACATTAAGGGCACCCAGATAGGCAAGGAAGAAATCAAGCTATTATTATTTGCAGATGACATAATATTATACCTAGAGAACCCTAAACTCTAGACCCAAACACTCCTAGAAACAATATATATATATATATAGTAAAGTGGCAGGGTACAAAATCAATACCCAAAAAGTCGGTGGCTTTACTGTATACAAATAATGAAAGAGAACAAAGGGATATTAAGAAATCGATTCCATTCACAGTTGTGCCACAGAAAATAATACCTAGGAATCAGCTTAACCAAGTGTGTAAAGGACCTATACAAAGAGAACGACAAGACACTGCTTCAAGAAATAAAAGAGGACACGAGGAAATGGAAACACATTCCCTGCTCATGGATGGGGAGAATTAACATTGTCAAGATGGTAATACTACCTAGAGCTTTGTACAGATTCAATGCGGTTCCTATAAGGATACCCATGACATTCTTTAAATAAATTGACCAAACATTCCTGAAATTGTATGGAATAATAACCCCCACGGAGAGCTAAAGCAATCCTTGGGAAGAAGAAGATGGGAGGCACTCACCTTTCCCAACCTCAAACTGTACTACAAAGCAGCAGTAATTAAAACAGCATGGTACTGGAATAAAAACAGACCTGTGGACCTAACACCCTGCACAAAAATCAAATCAAAATGGATTAAATAGCTCAATGTCAGACTTGAATCTATAAAGTACATTGAAGAAAATATAGGAAAAAACCTCCACGACATTGAAGCTAAAGGCATCTTCAAAGGTGAAACATCACTAACAAAAGCAACTAGAAGAAAAGATAAACATATGGGACTACATGAAACTAAAAAGCTTCTACACCTCAAAAGAAACAGTGACTAAGATACAAAGACTGTCCACAGAATGGGAAAGAATATTCACCCAACACCCATCTGATAAGAGGTTAATATCCAGGATATATCAGGCACTGGTAGAACTTTACAAGAAGAAAACAAACAACCCCATCAAAAAATGGGGAGAAGAAATGAACAGAAACTTCAGCAAGGAAGAAATTCGAATGGCCAAAAACATGAAAAAATGCTCATCATCACTAATCATCAAAGAGATGCAAATCAAAACAACAATGAGATATCATTTTACACCACAGAGATTGGCACATATTCAAAAGAGGAAGAACAACAAGTGCTGGCATGGATGTGGGGGAAAAAGGGGTCACTCATCCATTGTTGGTGGGAATGCCGGCTGGTACAGCCTTTCTGGAAAACAATATGGACATTCCTCCAAAGACTAGAAATTGAACTTCCATTTGACCCAGCCATACCACTCCTGGGGAATCTACTCTGGGAAGCCAAAAATACGCAGCAGAAACACCATCCCTACTTTTATGTTCATAACAGCATTATTCACAATAGCCAGAATCTGGAAACAACCAGAGTGCCCTAGAATCGATGACTGGATAAAGAAGCTTTGGTACATCTACACAATGGAATACTATTCAGCTGTAGGAAGTTATAAAATTTGCCTATAAATGGATGGACATGGAGAAGATTATGTTGAGTGAAATTAGCCAGAAGGAGAGAGACAGATACAGAATGACTGCTTTTATTTGCATGACATAAATATATATGTACATATTACGATACCAATATCCAAGGTCAAGTGAAACATGAATCAAGAGGTCTTGTCAAAGGTGGAAATTATCACAAACGTGTGGGAGTCAGAGGCTAGGTAAGACAGAAAATGGAACAGTGTGCTAACAATCGTCGAGGGTACTAATACCAACCTAGAACTGAGCATTAAATACTGGCAAAAAAGATACACATGACAGCCCTTTAATGTATGTTCTGTAATCCATAGTCTGAAAGGGAAGGAAAAGAGAGAGAGAGAGAAAGGGAAAGAAATAATGGACTTGCCATGGAGGTGGGTGGGGAGGAGGGAGGGAACTGGGTAGTTGGTGGTGGGAGATGGGCACTGTTGGAGGGATGGGTGCTGGAACACTGTATGAACAAAACCCAAATCA
>JAJIBD010037942.1:0-19135 GCA_021461705.1 Cryptotis parvus
CTACAAATCTCAATGAGCTTGGTTACTGTGTGGATATGAATACCATATCCATCTATTCCATATAGCCAGGAAACCTAAGTGAGGATTACATAGAACTCTGCAGAGTGGCTGGAAGTAAAAAGAACATCTTAAACCGAGAGGGAAGGGACAATTTTAAACAGATTTTTGTTCTTTGTTTTCATTAGAATATTTACTTTATTAATACAGTTCTTACCTGACACTCCTACATGTGCTGAAACCATCTTGTAAATTTAACAAAGCTCCAACATGACAAGACCTTTGTTTAATTTTAGTCTGCATCTGCAAAATTAAAAATGATTTAATCAAGAAGGTATGCATATGGAGCAGAGAAGTAGAAAAGATGTTTTGTCCCACTGAATTAATGCATTTGACTAATATTTTTTGTTTGTTTTATTTTGACTATACCCTGTGGTACTCAAAAGCTCCTGGACCAATGCTTTGAGGACCATGTGGTGCTGGGGACTGCACCCTTGCTCTCCGGCTCCCAGCCCTCTAACTGGACTGGAATCATCATGAAAGGAAGGAACTTGTATTTTGATTTATAGTCGCAATATTGTTCATCCATCATTGTTTAAGAATCAAAAAAAATAAATGAATGATTCCATCTCTTCTCTCCTCAAAAGGATTATAGAATTCTCAAAGGTAGGGATTAACTTTATTTCTTCTTCATTTACAAAACACTAAAGAGTTGAGGAATCAGGAATCCATCAATAGTTACCCTCAGTACTCCACAATGAAAAAGAACAATCTATTTGAGTGCTACAAGACAAACTGAAGTTGAGTAGATCCCAGCAGAAAAGAACTCTGCAGTTTCTCTCCTCTCTCCTAAAAAATATCTATTAAAGGCAAAAACTGTCCATTGACAGTCAAAGAAGTATATCATTACTGTCCACAGTATACCATATTAGGAGGTTAAGCCAAGCACAATCACCACAGTTAGGCCAAGTGGCAGCCAGACTCTTGACTCATCCCAGTGTTTCCACTTGCCTCTGCTTAGCATATATTTGAGTGGTTTCCTGTCATTGCATTTTATTTTATCCAAATATAAAACGCTTGGGTGAGATGGGAATAGCAGCTACTTTATCTTAGACTGTCTTCTGAGTCTAAAGGTATCTATCATGAGACTTGATTCATTTTATTTCAGTACTTATTGACTGTTATCAGACTAGACCCTGAATTATGCAAGTTTCCAACTCCTGCTTTTGTCATACTTTGGCTCAATATCTAGATCTAGTATAAACTGTTGCTTAGCTCAGTTGGCTGCTAGGTTACTCTAATATGTTATTATCTGTTTCAGACCTCATTCTCACCTTTTCTGGCTATCTCTCTAACTCTCCTCCTGACAGCTGTTGTCCCTTCCCATCCATTAGCTTCCTACAATCACCTCTCACTCATAGCCACAGTCACAAGCATTAGATTCTACAGAAAAATTTACCTGACTTTTCTAAAACTGAAAGTCCTTGAATTACTGCAGAAACAGCTCACACACATCAACAAAATTTATAAAATACAGAAAGTGACCAATTTGAATGTAAAGCTTCCTATAACCTGATGCTTATTAAACAACAACCAGTACCATAGTAAAGAAAATTTGTGTCTTCTCAAGCCAATACCTTTGTTATGTGGCAGAATTTTGCTTCATCCGGGGGAAACTGGAGCCTACCCTGACCAGTTTCATCATTGTTTCTAGGCCCAGCAGACACGTGCGATGCTATGGACTTGCCGGCCAGGCTTGGAGGATTGAGGCCTCATCCCCCCCAATTCAATAACCCAGTGGTAAAGCCACCACCCACCATGTTAACATTACAATCCCAGTTTAGGTCAGGTTCTTGCTAGACCCTTCCCGTATAAATGCTGTAATGATCGTGGCTTGTAACCAGCTGTGGAGCTCCATAGGGAGTGGGTGGGTGGTGGCCTTTGGTGACTCTAGGCACACTGATGGTGGACTGTTGTGAATAATGAATGCTTCATACAACTGTACTGTGGAGAAATTTGTAAATCACGGTGTTTTAATAGCGGGTAAAGTAAATAAAGTAATGGAAATCTAAAAAAAATTTGTTTCATCTGTGTTGTCAGTTTACTGAGCATCACAAGACCAAGAGACCATAGTGTTATGCGCATATGATATATCAACGAAAAGCTTTTGGCAATGTAATAAAAGAGTAAAGCAACTGCCAAGAACAGAAGTATGAAGGATCTGCTGCAATTCCACACCTGTTTTGCCCTGGTTGAATGTTAAGTGTTTTAACTTTCAATAACATCTTCATTTATAATGTTTAGTGTGATGACACACAAAGAATAGAAAAATTGAGATAAAAATGGTTTGATATAATGCTAAAGTCAAGTTTTATGTTTTTTCCAATCAACTTTTTCTACCTAATGAGCTTCCTTTTCATAAAAATGTAGATTTGATTCTTTTCTATAAACCACTTTAATCAAAGGCCTTGGGTTTATTTTTGTTTTTTGCTCAGGGGACCATATGTGGTGCAAAGGTCATATGTGGGACCAGTGCAATAAGGATCAAATCCCAAATCATGCATGCTGCAAGAGCCTCTTCCACTATACTATATTTATGATCATTGATTGACCTTTTGGTTTTTTACTTTTACAGGAGTGGAGCTACAGGAGGCACAGGAAGCAGTGGTCAAGGCTTACTGTTGACTGAGGGCTCAGTGAATACCCCTGGTGGGCTTGGTGGGGCCATATGGGAAGCAAGTGATCAAAATCTGGTCATATGTATGCAAAGCAAATGCCTCACACACTGTACTGTCACTCTTACCCTCCAGCCTTGGTACTTTTAAAGTTAAGTGCCACATGTGTCTTAAGCTGGGTACAGCTATAGATATACCTTAAGACAGTCTTTATAATACAAACAAGGATCATTAATATATTTAAGAGAATCTCTAGCCAGAGCCTGGATTTTACAAGCCAGGTTAAATTTGAAAGATAAAGTCAGATATAACCAAATGGCTTTGTTTTTAATTTCATCAATACAACTTAAACTTAACTTAAAATCTTGCTAAATTAACATTAATTTTAGTTCCTGGAGCAAGCAGATGCCTTTGCCCTACTTCAGCATGAGACAAGACATATGAGATTACTGGAAGCCCGCTCTATCAAATAGATGATTAACAGGAAGATAGTGATAGTGAATTTTTAGTATGGAATTGAAGGACCAAAAGAAGCTCAGCAGAGTGCATGCTTTGAGAACAGGGTAACATATGGTCCCCTTAAGCACCACTGGGGATGATTTCCCCAAGCACCAAACCATATCTTCTGGGTTACATGAGTGTGTGGTTCTCCAAATATAAACAAAAAAGTAAAAATGTTATTACCAGCTATAGGTGTAACTCTTTTCTGCTGAGAACCAAAGAAAAGCATTCATGTACAAATTACACATTGAGGGGATGTATGTGGACATACACTAAGCATACATTTGTATAAAGTATGTAAGATTCAAGAAAAGAAATGCTCCACTGCATTTGAAATTAAGGTGTATTAAAATGTTTCTTTAGTGAAATCAATTTGCCAGCCCATTCCTTTTCAGGAAATCACTTGAAGGATTTAAAAATAAAAGCCAAAAGTTTTACCATTTTTTTGCATTTTTCTTTCAGAAGCTAAATTTGCATTAACTTTCGCCATATGTTCAGGTAACTCAGTGGTACCTCATGCAGCTTTATCATTGAATTCCCAAACCCTAATGAATAAACTAATTACAGTCTGAAATGAACTCTTGCAGACTCTCTAAGTCCTGTTAGAGATCAAGAAGAGAAGTTTATTCCCACAACTATATGCTAATTTGCATTGGCTATAAAGTATATGAGGACATGACTTCCTTCCCAGCTGCGGCTACAGCCAGTCATTCTGATATTATTTAGTCACTGGTAAAATTCTTTCACAGTTCATTTGCAGCAATAAGTCTTGTCGCTACCCCAATAATCTCACAAGGACAAATGCAAATCTAGGATACAACTGACTGGCTGAACTGATGGCAGGTTGCTGTAAAGGCTGGTTTCACTGCACTAAATCATTACAGTCAAACATGATTATTTATCTGGGTCTTGACATTCTATTTTGCTTACAAAAGATTCCAAAAAACCCCACAAAACTTCAAAAGTTCTGATCATTTAAAGCATTTTAAATCCATAAATGTAACTATCACACACAAATAGAGTTGAATAGGTAATCTTTCTTCATTCTTGAACTCACCAGGATCCAAGAGGAAACACACTGGGCCTGTTAGGAGCCTGGGTTTGATTCTGATTATGTGGCTCTCAGATCACTAAGTTGTCTCTACTCATCAGCAGCAAAACACAGAATTTTATTTTATTGGTATCATAATATATACATATATACCCTATGTTACGCAAATAAATGCAGTCATTTACATCTGTCTCTCTCCTTTCGCTAATTTCACTTAACATGATCCTTCTCCATGTCCATCCATTTATGGCAAATTTCATAACTTCATTCCAATAGCGTGCATAGTATTCCATTGTAGATGCAAAGCTTTATCCAGTCAATGATTCTAGGTGGACTTTGTTGTTTCCAGATTCTGGCTATAGAATAATGCTCTATGAACATAAAAGTAGGATGGTGTTTCAGCTGTGTATTTTTGGCCCCAGAGTAGACTCCTATGGTATGGTTGGGTCAAATGTGTGGGGAGTTCAATTTCAGTCTTCAACTAGAAATGTCCATATTGCTTTGGAGTGAATGTCCATATTGTTTCTCCAGAAAGGCTGTATCAGCAGACATTCCCACCAACAGTGGATGAGTGTCCCTTTTCCCCCACAATCTACGCTACAGCACTTGCTGCTCTTGCTCTTTTGGATATGTGCCAGCCCTGTGGTGTAAAGTGATATCTCTATTGTTGTTTTATTTGCCTCTCTCTGATGATTAGTGATGATGAGCCTTATTCATATGCTCTTTGGCCATTCAAATTTCTTCCTGCGGTTGAAGTTTCAAAGACAGAATTTTAAAAGACTAGCTGTGAAGTGTGCCAAGGGCTCTTGGGTTTTGTTCTCCTCAACATCTTTGTCAATTTTCATCAGAGTTATAGAATTTCCAGACAGCATTTATCACACGTCAGTCATGGGCTAGAGAGATACAGTCTCAAGGGGAGGGCACTTGCTCTGCACAAGGCTGACCTAGGTTCCATCCCAGCAACTCCATAGTATTCCTCCCCACCCCAGGTTCCCAGGTAGGAATGAGTGAAAGGAGCAAGGAGTAAGCTCTTGGGCACTAGGGGCCAAAATAAAACAAACAAAAAAATATGAAAACTAAGATGTAGTATTTTCCTCCCAGTTTTGTGAATACTAGTTCTGAAACTCTGATTCAAACAAATCCCTAGTTCCTTTTTTCACCAAATAGGGTTCTACTCCACTAAGGAGTGGGTAGTAAACCCAGTGATGCCTACATACATTTAAGATGTCAGCAAACTAGTACCTGGGACCAGAGAGAAGGACAGTGGAAGGCACTTCCTGTATGCACCAGAGAGACTCAAGTTCAGTCCCTAGAACCAGAATCTCTGAGTACCAACACTCAAGAGGTGATATCCTTGAGCACAGAGCCAGGAGCAAGTCTCTGGCCTGACAAGGTGTGCCCAAACATTTAAAAAAAAATAATAATTTTGAAAAGATTTAATCACACTTGACCCTCCCTACCCAGATGAGGTTCTCTGCTTGTTATTCTAGTAACAATGTACTCATATCACAATGCACTCATATCCCATGCACCCTTTTGCAGAACATTAGAATATCATCTAATCAAACCTTCTGTTCAGATTTCCTTTGCAAGCTAACACATGTTTTGCCATCTCACAGAAGTAAGAAATTGTAAGGGAATCAAGTGAATTCACCAAGGTGACACAGGAGAAACTTGAATTAAAGCCATTTCATCAAAATTTACCCTCACATTTTATCTTGAAAAGCAAAGTTGTGGGCCAGAGTGATAGTGCAGAGGGTGGGGCACTTGTCTTGGACATGGAAAATCTAGGGTTCAATCCCTCACACCCCAGGTGGTCTTCATGACCCTGGCACAGAGCCAGAAGTAAACCCTGAGTACTGCCAGATGTGGCCTAAAAAACAACCAACAAAGAAGGGAACCGACAAAGTATCCTAATTGTGGCATCGGCATCTCAGATCCAAGGAATCTTCAAGGTTATTCCTCTATCTATGTTTATATCTTAAAGCCAGTAAATGTCCTCATGATTTAGGATAACCTTCTTTCTCTTCCCCAAAGGGTACACAAATATCAGGCATAGCTTTGTGTAATACAAATGACAGGCAGAAGCTCCATTCCATCAGGAAGTTGGCAGCTTCCTTTTCCTTCTTAAGTGAAAACATCATCTCTTCCATCCTAAATCCTGCCTGCAGTGGCAAAAGGGGTCCACAAAGGTCAGGGGTCCAGTATGAGACAGTCTAATCACTGGGCCATTAGGAAACTGGGCTTAAGGCTAGGGAAACAAGCAAGGTATTTGGTCTTCAACCACTCTTGGCCATGAACTGGTGCCAAACTCACATGCAGAAAGGTTGGGAACAACCATTAATTGCCTTTGCTATAATTGCTAGGGATAAGGCCAGGAAAGTCTGCACAAAGATCGCTGCAAGGGACAGAATCATATAGGTGATTGGTCAGACAGGGAAAGAGACCCCTGAGCACAGCCAGGGGTCGAATTCGGAGCGTAGAGCCAAGAATATCTCCTGAGCACAGAGCCAGGAATAACATCTCCTGAGCAGAGAGCCAGGAATATCTCCTGGAGCACCACTATTTGGAAAAAGAAACCCAGAGTCCCCTGGAGCAAGAAAAACAATACTTCAGTGGTTCCCAATTATAGAGAATAGTCCTCTAAATGTTGCTGTGACAGCTTGTTATCTACACTCCACTCTTCAATTCTTGTCAACCCCTACAGCCAAGCTCAAATACTTTGTTTTTTTCTTTCAAAACAATCTGACCATTCACTTCATATACCCCTTGCCTTTTATTTTATTCCCATCCACTTTCTTTTTCTGATCGAGCTCTTGAGTTATCCCCAATTCAGTTGTAACTTACTCTGTGATATTTCAATTCTAATATTTTTCTTTCTATATTGTTTTTAATTGAATCACCATAAATTACAAATTTATCAAGACATTTGTGACTGTCAGATACACATTGTTCCAACACCAGCCCCTCCACCAGTGCCCACTACCTCCACCATCCCTAGTTTCTCCCCGCCCCCCAACCCAAGTCTCTGTGGTGCTTTTCCTCTGCACCATTGTTCCAGTGTTTCCTTCCCTAACTTACTCCCCTCAACCCTGCCCTCACCGCTGCTTTTCCAACTGAAGACCAGTTCTCCTGCCTTCATCTCATTACCACTGGCATTTTGCATTCCCTGTGAGGTTTCTCTATGGCCCACATTATGAGAGAAATATTCGTGCCTCCTTCTGGCTGATTTCACTCAACGTAACACTCTCTAGATCCATTCACATTGCAGCAAATTGCATAGTCTTCATCTTTTTCTTACAACTGAGCAGCATTCCAACATCCAAAATCTCTGAGGATTTAACTGCCTTCGCCCCTGCAGTTAAGTGATTGTATTGTAATAAGAATGGCAGTTCATAGGTCCTCTCTGCTCTCTCATGGTGAATTTTAAGGCAGAATCCACTCTCATTATACTTTGACACAATGTGCAGCACAGAGTAAATAAAGCACTCTTGCTAACATGCGCAGCCATTCTCAATCACAGACAGTAAGTCCTATGTCTAGAAGAACAATCTTCTTAAACAACCAACCCTTAGTAAATATGGAGGTGGGAAGTAAGCGCAGGATGTGCAAATCAACAGGGCCTGTCTAGCAGAGTCAACAGGAATAGCAAGCATGTATGCTCTGAAACTAGAAAACTTCGACTTGTCTGATAAAATAATCATTTAAAATGGAATACCAAGTAAATGATGAATAATATTTTGGTGAGTATGCCCCCAAATTTTAAAAAGAATGGATATCATGCATTATGTATATTTGTGGTTCTCCCAACTCTGGCGACATTCTCCCTAACTCCAAACTTTTGTAACTTCTTTACTGTGTAACCCTCAAAAACAAGTGTATTAGCCTCTCTGGTTAATTTGTTTCTTATTTTTAAGTGAGAAATGAAGGGTAGTTCATAGAATTATTGTGAATACTCACTAATAAATATTTAAAAGCATGTAGAACATTGTCATATTTATATTAACTACAATTGCTACATAATGGTTAGTAGTTAATATCAATAGTAATCTTTATCTTGATCGCCCATTAATACAAATTCTTAAGCTCATCTTAATACTCAATAATTTTAATACAGTTGAAATATTTTTCTCTTCTAAATTTATATGCATTTGGATGTAGGCCATACATGATAACATAATATACATAATATACATGGATGTAGGGGATATACATGATAACCCTTAAATGCATGTAGGGGCAGGAGCTGGAGTGAGTAGTATAATGGTAGGGCCTTTGCCTAGCATGTGGCCGACAGGAGTTTGATCCTCAGCATCCCATATGGTCCTCCGAGCACTGCCAGGAGCACTGAGTGCAGAGCCAGGAATAACCCCTGAGCATCACAGGGTATGACCCAAAAATGAAAAAAAACTATGTAGGCGCTTCTCAATGCGTGAAGGGAGAGATAGAGAGAGAGAGTGGAAGAGAGAGAGGAAGCAAGCCAGCCAGTAGAGGCAGGCTGTGGAGGCAGTGGAGAGGTGGGCAAGAGAGAAACTGACATTGGCGGTGGGAAATGTGCAGACTGGTGAGGAGATGAGTATTGAAACGTTGTATGACTGTTCAATCATGAACAACTTTGTAACTGTGTCTCATCATGACGTCAATAAAAAAATAAAAGACATCTTCTTATTGATTATTACCAAAAATACATATAGACTCATACTGTATCTTCTTTCATCACCAAAATTTTATTATTATCACCAAATGCTCTGAATCTTGAAAATAAATGCATAGTGATAATCATTACACAAATTACTTTAATTTTATTATATCGCTATAAAAATGATGTTGATCACAATGTAAAATTTGTACAGACTTTGTCAATATGCCTCTAAGGTAAATAATAAAGATTTAAATATGTTCTGAGGCCAGAGCAATAGTAGAGTGCATAGGTGCTTGCATTGCATGCAGCTGACTTGGGTCCATTTTTTTACCCTGCTGAGTTCTAATTTAATATTTTATTATACCACTCTGAGATATACAATTACCAAGATGTTCATGTTTAGTTTCCGTCATACAGTGTTCCAGCACCCATCCCTCCACCAGTGCCCATTCCACCACCAGTGTCCCCAATTCCTCCCCAGCCTGCCTCAGCAGGTTCTTTTTATCTCTTCTCTCTCTCTCTCTCTTCTTCTTTCTCTGTTCTCTTCCTTCCTTATACACTGTGGATTGCAATACATACATTTAGAGGTTATCATGTGTATCTGCTTCAGCTTAATGCCTGGTTTTAGGACTTGGGTTCCATTCTTTGGTGCAGCATATGGCCCCAAGCCTTCAGCAGGGGAGTGATGTCGAGCAGTGTCAGGAGTAAGCCCTGAGCCTCAGCTGGGTATGGACAAATATCGCTTCTATTAAAAAATTTTTAAAGAAGTCATTTTTAGTGGTTATGGAAAGAGAAAGAAAATGCTAGTGACACACACCACACACAAAGTATTTTTTCTCTCCCCAATGTCTCTTACAATGTTTGCAACACAATTCTATTTTTCAAACCTCTGAAGCAACTCAAAACCTAACTGGTTAGTAACTCAATTCTCCAGAAAAATCTATACCACAGTATTCAACTCTATACCTATAATTTCATTAGGGATTTAAAAGTAGAAAGTATTCAATGTGAGATTGAGGACAATGTCATTTACAATGATGAAACAAAAAATTCACATTTTCACTATTTCCAAATTTATCGGCCCTATTAAGGTGCTAAACTCCTAGACTTATTATTCTGAACTTAAAGACTTCTCCCTCACAATGATTACTCAATCTTATAAAGGATTATTAGCCAGGTGTAATACTGTACGGATTCTGAGGGTATGCGCAAACTTCTATCTCCCTGCCATTTCGCCTGCTGTTTCATCATCTCTTATCCAGTCACATTGTCCAAGCTCCAAAAAAAAAAAAACAAAGTGAAAAGAGAATTATGTCAAAGAAATAGTCTCCAATAAACTCATATAAATATGCTCTGGTGGAAATCCTATCTCATTTTTATTAAAAATATTCACATACATAGCACATAGCACACTCACATTTCCACATAGTGACACATGCACACAGACACACACACATACATACAGACACACACACACTGGACATGTCTGAAGCAAATAAAGGCCTGCAGAGAAGGAAGATGAAATATGCTTGTTGGAGCAATCATTACCAAACAGGGGAATCTGAAACTCAACAAAGGCACCAGTAGCGGAATTGAGTAGTTGTATTAATGCTCTGTAAATTACTACGAGACCCTGACCAAACCTTCCAGAATACTCCAAATGGATTTGGTGAGCTATTTACATCCTCAGGAGTCACTGAAATGCTCTGAATTCCAAATTTGCTGTGGTTTTTCCCACTAAGTGCAGTGAAGTGATATCTATCACAGTGCAGATGAAGCCAAATTTCACTACAGAATGGGGTTTCCTGCGGGAATTTATTATATTTTACTCACTTGAATTGTTGGGATGGAAATGGCAGTCTATATCTAATGACTAATCAAATTTTTTTCATTACTCAAAACAGCAAGACTCAAATGCCTAAGAACCCCAGCTCCACCCCCCCCTGAAAAAATTCCATTGGCACCTCTTTGGGAGTTTTTAGTAAAGCATGCATTTCAGCTGAAGCCAAAATAACCCATCTAAGTGACAATTTACACATATGCCACATCTTTTCATCTCCCTTTGTTTGCATGAAAAGGGCAGCTTTATCAAAATAGTCATGCCCAGCCAGAGCAAGGAGAGTCATCATTTCACACTTGAGAAGTGAACTCACTTGTAAATGCAGGGCTAATCACTCAAAGCAAGTACAAGGAAAAGGATTATGAGATCAATATTTTCACCAATTGAGAAAGCACTTGTGCATAAGTACAGAAATTTAATAGGAAAATTCAGAATATTTACTTCAAGAAATAGCAGCCAATAAAATCATCTCTAGAAATGACTTTCTATTTCAAGCAAAACACAGCGCTTTTCTAGTGAGACAAAGGATAAGACATAAAGAGAGCAAATCCTCTGACCCTCCGCTGCTTTTCTCCAAACATGACTGCTGGATACAGAGAAGGCCCCAAGGCGGCCTTGCAGATTAATTTACCCAGTCCAAAGGATCTAGCTGTTTGCTAGCAAACAGGAAATAATCTCTGCTTGCATTTACTTGGCCGCAAATTAGATGCATATTTCTAAACAGGTTATAAAAGTGCTAAAGACTGGAGGCTAACTGAAGAGCATGCACTGGTGTGCACCGGTTTCTAAAACCCTATCAAAATCCTGCTTAATTTTTTTCCACAGGAGCATCTCCTAAACAAAAGGTTATTTAGGAGGCAGCCTGTTACCGACAGGGGGAGCGGATTGGCCATAGTCAGCAAAGTGCTTAGGTGGTCCAGCCTCTGCCTCAAAGCCGGGAACCACATATGGTTTCAGATTGCAAACTGAGGTTGATGCATACAAAGTTAGCACCTTATCCTGTACTATCCTTCTGGCCCCATATTTAATGATGTAAAACAACAACAGATTCTTAGCTTTTATGCATGCAGGAAACTTAGGCAGAATCAATTCTTGTAATGAAGGAAATGTACCATGTGTTTCTGGAAAATTCTATTTAATCTCAAATTAAATAGGAAGAGGGCTCAGAGAGATTACAATAGATAGAGATATCTTGCCTTGTTTGTAAGCCAACCCAGGTGCCCAACATCCCATATGGTCCTCAGCACCACCATAAGTATCCCTTCGCCTGTGAGCCCAAAGTGGGCCCTGAGAATCACTCAGGTGGGACAAACAAAACAAAACAAAGCTAATACAAAAAAATTTAAATAGGAAATAAGAATTGAGCCTGTTAAATAAGAGTGGGTGAACATTTGGTTTAATAAAACAACTTGATTTGAAAACATGCAAATGGTTTCTTGGGTAGAGGATTTCCCAACAGAGGTTCAAGGAGTCTTTAAAATAAAAATAAAGAGTTGCAAGAATTTGAGTGCCCTGAGAGCGAGCCTGGAAAGACAACTGAGTCAAAAGAGACAGAAGAATCTGCAATGTGCGAGAAATTAGGATGGATTCTGGTGTGGTCTGACCTACAGAGAGCATGCTACACCCTAGGGTTCCACACAAACTCCTTCTCCCAGAACAGGCGGAATAAGCAATACCCGACTATCATTTGTGGTCTCTAAGGTATGATCTAGCAATACAATGCTCCTTGTCTTTGACCCTTCCCAACCAGGATTTATCTCTCAACTGAAAGCCCTATAATCCTCCCTGGGGGCTTAACCAGGACAGTCCAAGGCCCACAGGCACTGCGTGGGAGGGGTAGAGGCATGAGGCTAGAGAGTCTAAAAGAAGGAGGCAACATGTTACCAGAACCAGTCAGAAGAGAATCAGGACCAGAGAAAGGTGGAGAAACACTCTAAGATTGATGAATAGAACCAACAATATCCTTTGTTCCTGGGAGATATAAGAGCACCTGCTAAACTGAAAGAGATGAAGGATCATTAGGAAATAAGAGCAGGAGAAAAATTTTATCCCTTTCCCTCTCTCTCCTCTCCCTCTTCCCCTCTTCCTCCTCTCTCCTGCTCTCCCTCATCCTCCCTAGTTAATTAACCTGGAATGCCCTGGACCCTAAGGTACTCATCAGTCGTCAGCACAAGACTTTTTAAATACAGGACATAGACAAAGAGATAGAGAAGTAAAATGCTCCTGCAATAGAGGCAGTGGCAGGGTTTGGGTGGGCAAGTCTGGGAATGTTGGGTAGTGGGACCCAGCACTAGTGATATGATGGGTTCTGGAACACTGTATTGTAGAGAATCCACTATGAACATCCTTGTAACCCTATATCTCACATGGTATAATAAAATTAAACCACCCCAAGTTTCAGGAGGAGAGCTTGAGAGAGAAACGCAGAGAGAGAAAGGAGGAAAAGAAAAATGCCCAAGTTATAGAGCTGCTGGGATGGAGGGAAATGGGGACATTGGTGGTGGAATGGAGCACTCGCGAAGGGTTCAGTGTTGGAACATTGTATGACTGAGACCCAATTATGAACATCTTTGTAATTTGTATATCTCACATGTGGTATAATAAAATTAAAAACACTCCTTAGAAAATATCATCATATAGAGAGAAAGGGAAAGAAATAGAACCCTGCCATGGGAGGCGAGCGGGCTGGGGAGGGGGAGGAACCGGGGGACATTGGTGTGGTGGAGATGGGCACCTGGTGGAGGGATGTAAAGGAACATTGTGGTGATTGAAACCCAAACATGAAACATTCCACTTGTAATTATGGTCTCACGGTGGTATAATAAAATTTCTTTAAAAAAGAAAATATCAGCTCCAGCAATCAGTAGCGAGATGGTGTTTTGATACCCCAACAAAACTGACTGAACCTAAATCTAATTGAAAGATCAGTGACCATGTTCCATCCCTCCAGAGTTTCTCTGATCAGGAGAGCCGGTGTAAGGTATGATGGACCTAGGGTACAGGTCATCTCAGGGGAGGCCGAGGAATAGAGTAAAAGCAGCAGCTGTCACCTCAAAGAGCTGTCCATAACTCAGTCTATATCTTCCTCAAACTGTTCTTCCTCTTCATGCCGGTTATGTTCCTCGTGGGTTAAAGCTGAACAAAGGTAGCTCCTCACCATGTCACTTATAATCGAGAAATAAAATGGATAGAAACCAGCTCCATTAATTTCTGTATGCTGATATTATTTCCAGAACATGAGCCATTTGACTTTCTTCCATGGAAATTAATTGAAAGTAATATTCGATGATATAACCAAGACCCTGAAACAAAGGCTACTGAGTTTAATGTCAGTTTTCCTTTATGAGCAGGAAAACTACTAAATGTGACTCAGATACTCAGGCATGGTGTCCAAAATGATAAAAGGAAAATGTGTAAAGATTAAGAATTGCTCTAGTGGCTGAACAATCAGAAATCCTTGGCGTGACAGTCTGCTGAGTCTCTCGCTTAGAAAGGTTGCTAAAGGATGCTGGATGTGAAGCCCAAGCAATTTTTAACTTAAAATCCATCAAGCTTGCAGCAGCAAGTAACTTCTAGACCTTGAGCAACACAACATGACAATTTATTTATTGACCTTTCAAAACAGAGAAGATCTAATTAGACACCTGATGGGTGTTTCTGAATTCAGATGAGCAAGCAGGTCCTAATCCTCCCACAATGGCAGCTAAACATGTGGAGCACATTACAATTTAAATGCATTCCAGTCTGAACAACAGAGTTCTCCACACTCATCTCCATGGCTGTGCCTGCTGCTTGTGCGGATCTCCCCAACACGCTTCCTGACTCTTTGTACCAGAACGAGATTCTTACAATTCTTTCAATGTATTTCTACAGCAGATGCTATATTTACTTGAAGCCTGAGACTGACCCTTCAGTGGGTAATCATTTGAAATGAGAAAAGCCAAGAAATCCTGGCAATCCACTCCTGTCCTCCCACAAAACAGTCTTGAGCGTGGATTCAAGATTTAAAGCCTTAAAAAACTCTGCAAATAGTAGGCCCTGGCAGAGCATGTTTGCCACTGCATTCTATAAAAGAAGTTGTTGGGGGGGGAAAAAGAATAAACCCTCACCTCAGCTCTTCATTCAGTAAGGGAATATGTAAACTGGAAAATGGGCTTCACCGTGCAACAAATATACAGATTCTAAAATAGCTTCTAAGTTCCAGAAGATGGTAAGAGGCTCGACCAGCCCTGGTCATGTCCTACATAGCTCCTCAAGCGGCTTGCTCAGCATGCAGGCACCCATGCTGGCCGGACTTGGAGCAGGGATTTGGGCCCTCCATCCATTCCTCAGACTCCATGTCGGTAGGCGTGGCCCTGAGCCCTGGCCACCACAGCCAACTGCCAGAAGACAGACACTCCAGACCCACAGCTGCACCTGTGTGTCCGCAGAGTGACCATGGCGACAATCTTAGACTATAACGATTTAGCACCAGGTCCTTCCCAAATGATCTTTCATTTCATACACTGTACTGATTATTCTGCAGCGCCTGCAAACGAACTGGAGAGGTTGGTGGGGAATGATGGAACACACACTGCCCAACTCACTATTGAATATGCAATACAGAGTGCATCATACATCACACATCTATAGGAAGCCACAAGTGTAAGAGAAGAGAGAGAAATACAGGAGACAGAGACAAGAGAGAGAAAGAGAGATAAAATGTGCCTGCAATAGGGGCATGTGCAGTGTTTGGTGAGGGGTGTGTATGTGAGATATGGGTGGTGTGGAATTTGCACTAGTAGAGGAGCTGGGTGCTGGAATACTGTATGGCAGAGATCCAATTATGAAATATCCTGTAATTGTATATCTTACATACACATAAACCTTTTTTAAAAATAAAGAAATTAATTATTTATTCTTTAAATAAAATAAATAAATAAATAAATAAGCTGTGTTAAGAGCAGTTCATAGCTTTGCAAGCATTCATAAAGAAAAATTACATAAATAATCTGGACCTCACAGGCTAAAAATATTAGAAAAGGACCAACCAAAGAAGCCTAACTCAGGCAGAAGGAAGGGAAATAATAAAACTTAGGAGGAAATCAACGAGCTAGAAACCAAAAACTACAATACGAAGATTAATGAAACTACAGCTGGTTCTTTGAAAACTAAACAAGATCGATGAAGCCACTGGCAAGACTTGTAAGGACAGGGAAAGAGAGAACCTAAATAAACAGAATCAGAAATGGAAATGGTGATATCACAACAGAAAAGACAGATATCCAAAAAGATCATCAAAGATTGCTTTGAGAACCTTGTATGCCATCATGAGAACTCTAGAAGTTGTGTTGGAGCCAAATTCCTGAAGTCCTATAACCACCCACGGCTGAAATAAGAAGATCTCCAATACCTAAATAAGCCTATCACCCATTGAGAAATTGAAACAGTAATTAAAAGTCTGACCAAACACAAAAGCCCAGGTCCAGATGTGGTTCACTAGCGTTAACCACAACCTTTAAGGAGCACCTACTGCCTGTCCTGCTCACTCCAGGAATAGAAGAAAGAGAAACACTCCCAAAAACACTCACGAGGGGCACACATCACCCTGATACCCAAAGCAGGAGAGAAAACACAAAGAAGGAAAATTACAGACCAATCTCTCCTTGATAAAACACAGATGCTAAGATCTTCAACAAAATAATACAAAACAGAATCCAAAGACTCATCAAAAAGATCATACATCATGACTAGTAGGATTCATCCTTGGAATGCAAGGATGGTTCAACATTCGCAAATCTATCAACAAAGAATACATGATATCAATAAGAGAAAAAATAAAAACCATATGGTCTTACTTCGATAGATGGTGAAAAGATTTGACAAGACTCCAGCACCCATCTACATACTTTCTCAAACCCTCCGAGTGGAATTGAAGGAAGCTTCCTCAAGATAGTCAAAGCCATCTACCAAAAGCCCACAGCAAGTATCATTCCCTCAATGGGGTGAAATTGAAAGCTTTCCCCAATAGACTCCAGTGAAAATGACAAGGCTTCAAGCCTCTTCTTACCTCTTTTATTCAATATAGTACTGGAAGTACTCTATAGCAATCAGAGAAGAAAAGGCACAATAAGGGCACCCAGATAGGCAAGGAAGAAATCAAGCTCATTATTTGCAGATGACATAATATTATACCTAGAGAACCCCAAAACTCTAGACCTCGAACAATTTTAGAAACAATATATATATATATAAAGTGGCAGGGTACAAAAATCAATACCAAAAAGTCAGGCTTTCCACTAAACAAAATTGAAAGAGAACAAAGTGGATATTAAGAAATCTGATTCCATTCACAGTTGTGCACAGAAAAAATAATACCTAGGAATCAGCTTAACCATGTGTAAAGGATCTATACAAAGAGAAAAATACAAGACACTGCTTCAAGAAATAAAAGAGGACACGGAGAAATGGAAACACATTCTTACTCATGGATGGGGAGAATTACATTGTCAAGATGGTAATACTACCTAGAGCTTTGTACAGATTCAATGCGGTTCCTATAAGGATACCTTAAGGACATTCTTTAAATAAATTGACCAAATATCCTGAAATTCGTCATGGAATAATAACCCCCACGGAGAGCCAAAGCAACTCTTGGGAAGAAGAAGATGGGAGGCCCACTTTCCTAACCCCAAACCAGACTCACAAAGCAGCAGTAATTAACAACAGCATGGTACTGGAATGACCAGACCTGTGGACCTAAACACCCTGCACAAAAAAATCAAATCAAAATGGATTAAATAGCTCAATGTCAGACTGAATCTAGAGTGATTGAAGAAAATATGAGAAACCCCTCCATGATATTGAAGCTAAAAGGCATCTTCTAAGGTGAAACATCACTAATAAAAGAACTAGAAGAAAAGATAAACATATGGGACTACATGAAACTAAAAAGCTTTAAGCACCTCAAAAGAAACAGTGACTAAGATACAAAAGACAGTCCACAGAATTTAGAAAGAATATTCACCCAATACCCATCTGATAAGAGGTTAATATCCAGGATATATCAGGACTGGTAGAACTTTACAAGAAGAAACAAAACAACCCCACAAAAAAGGGGAGAAGAAATGAACAGAAACTTCAGCAAGGAAGAAACTCGAATGGGCCAAAAACATGAAAAAATGCCTTATCATCACTAACCATCAAAGAGATGCAAATCAAAAACAACAATGAGATATCACTTTACACCACAGAGATTGGCACATATTCAAAAGAGGAAGAACAACAAGTGCTGGAGTGGATGGGGAAAAGGGGGACACCCATCCATTGTTGGTGGGAATGTCGCTGGTAACAGCCTTTCTGGAAAACAATATGGACATTCCTCCAAAGACTAGAAATTGAACTCCCATTTGACTCCAGCCATACCACTCTGGGAATCTACTCTGAAGCTAAAATTTCTGCACGCCAGTACAAACACCATCCTCTACTTTTACGTTCATAATAGCATTATTCAAACAGCTAGAATCTGGAAACAACCAGAGTGCCCTAGAATCGATGACTGGATAAAGAAGCTTTGGTACATCTACACAATGGAATACTATTCCAGCTGTAGGAAGTTGTAAAATTTGGCTCATAAATGGATGGACATGGAGAAGATTATGTTGAGGAAAATTAGCCAGAAGGAGAGAGAGAGATACAGAATGACTGCTTTTATTTGCATGACATAAATATATATGTACATATTACGATACCAATATCCAAGGTCAAGTGAAACATGAATCAAGAGGTCTTGTCAAAGGTGGAAATTATCACAAACGTGTGGGAGTCAGAGGCTAGGTAAGACAGAAATAATGGAACAGTGTGCTAACAATCGTCGAGGGAACTAATACCAACCTAGAACTGAGCATTAAATACTGGCAAAAAGATACACATGATGCCCTTTAATGTAAGTTCTGTAATCCATAGTCTGAAAGGGTAGAAAAGAGAGAGAGAGAGAAAGGGAAAGAAATAAATGGACTTGCCATGGAGGTGGTGGGGAGAGAGGGAGGGAACTGGGTAGTTGGTGGTGGAGATGGGCACTTGTTGGAGGGATGGGTGCTGGAACACTGTATGAACAAACCCAAATCACTATCACTATTATTATCAACACTACTTCCCATTCATCATTTATTTGCTAGAGCGGCACCAGTAATATCTCCATATGTCCTGTCTCATGCTAGTAGAACCCAAAGGCATCTGCTTGCTCCAGGAACATCAAGAGCCTCAAAACGATTATATAGGTGTCAAGGTAGAATGACCTAATATAATATTACTGGTATTTGGCATATCAAATATGACACAAGCAGCTTGCTAGCTTCTGCCATGAGGGTGGTATACTCTACAATCTTTTGTAATTGTATATCTCACAGTGGTATAATAAAATACTTAAAAAAAAAGTCCAGTGGTAGGGG